>JAXGGA010008316.1:0-57638 GCA_038373865.1 Uloborus plumipes
GTTTATTTAGCAATTTTACAGCTTATTACTGTAAAATTAGAAATTTTTATAGTTTATAACTATAAAATTAGCTGCATTATTCTGTAAAAACAACGTTCGTTTTTTACAGTGTAGAGTTAAAACTAATGATAATAAGCGTATACTAGATCATAAAGGAATGGTGGAAAACGTATACAATGAATAAGTACAGAGAAATGAATGCAATAGCTTTTCATTTAAGGCGGTCCTTCTATTTATAAGGTCTTGAGTTTGAATTTAAGAGGGATCCAGAATTTATTGCTAAACAGCTGTCTATTGAAAACAAACAAGTTGTTTGGAAAATACTACACTATAAAAAATGAATGTTGTTTTTACAGTAATAAACTAATTTTACAGTACTAAATTGTAAAAATGCTAATTTTACAATTTATTACCGTCCATTTTTACAGTTTTAAACTGGAACGTCTGCTACCAGTATTATGCTGTTGTTTTACACTATAATACAGTTAAGTTTTACGGCAATAAACTAAAATTTCTAACTTTACTGCAAGAAACTGTTAAATTGTTAGTTTTACAGTTTACTACTGTGCAAGTTTTAAATTGGACCTCAGCTGCCAGTATTATACTGATAAAACAACAGCTCATTTTTTGCAGTGTATTAACAAATGCTACGTAATTTTAAACAGCTCTTTATTATGCTTTGATGCATACGTCGTACTTTTTAAACGCACTTTTGAGCCTCGTAACGTGTTTTTATGGCAACTAGATATTTTATTCATCTTCGTGAGCTAAATCGCATAGGAGGATGAGAAAATCAGCATAACAATCTTGGCTTCAGTAAGCAACAGCTATTTATGGAAACTCAAGACTGCTTCCGCGTAGACAAAGGATCGTGAAAGGGCAGCTCCGTCGATGCAAATTCTAACACAGGCGAGAATTCTGAGTTACATTTCGTAGAGAGTTCTATGTCTCTTAAACAATCAAGAAGTTGGCTTTTTGATACAAGCTGGTTTTGCACTTGAATTAACTGTATCCGCAGCAGCAATTTGAATTTTTAGTAGTTAATTTTACACGTGAACTGTTTTGGGGATCGTATGCATCGTTTTGAAAGTTTTACAAGATAGAGTAGAATAAAATGATTTTTTAGATAAAGCTCTAAAAATGGTTGCCACATAGTTCTTATTTCCAAAATACATCTCCTTTTTTCGCATGTAGTAATTATATTTTATGAAGGTTCTTCACAAAAGGGGGTTTTTATGTTTAATGGTGTTCTTTTTCCGCAGCATATTTTAAAAGTGTTCCAGGAATAAAAATATTACGAAACACCTAAAATTTTAAGTGGGCATTTGTCATCCCCTTTTGTAAGCAAATTAGCTTTGTTTGCTTTGAACAATTTGAGCTCTATTGTTGTAAAACTATCTGTTTTAGTTTCCTAAATATTTCACAGTAAAATTAGCTGGTGTGACGTAATTTGCTTCTCTTGGAATTTCTTGTTGAATTATGATCAAATTTGACTTTAACGTCTAGTATAACCAACCTACGAGAAGTTTACATAGACTGCTCAATTTTTCTACTGTGTAGACAATATAGAATAGTGAGCTCGATCAATGTTGAAAAATATCCACCCCTTTTGTCTGGAATTTTCTTCACACAATTAACAAGGACAATTACAACCAGAGATATTGCTAGATATATATATATATATTTTTTTTTTTTTTTCAAAGTGCAAAAATACTCCTTGAAATTCTTTTGAGAAGTGAAACTCATTCAAGAGCAATAAAGTATAAAAAAACATTAAAGACCACGATAATAATCAATTTCATAAAAATAGACTTTCTACGGTTGAGATGGAAGAGCAAGAAAATATGCGTACTATTTTACTCTTTTAACCATTAGAATGTTTCGTATTTTGAGTTTAAAAATTAAAAACTACATTCAAATGCAACGTTTCTAAAAAAAGCTTGACTAAATTTTTAGACTCATTTTTTATTTTCAGTATATGAAATACGGTTTTATAGAGGAATTAAAAATAATCCAGCTACAACTAAGAAAAATTTAATTTAAGGTTAACCAACGTTTTATAGTACAAAAATTGCAGGTTGCTGCAGACACGTGTTTCAGGATTATAAGGAACTCCTTTTTCAAAGCAAAAAAGAGTGCGCTTAAGGAAATCCCAAAAGCTCATACTGTTTTGCATTAAAAAAGGGGTTCTTTTTAACCAAGAAACACGTGTCTCCCGCAATCTACAATTTTTAATACGATGTAACGTTGGATAACCTTAACTTACTTTTCAAGTAAAAAGGCATTTATCCAACCGAGACCAAAGCTTGCGAATAGTATGTTCAATTGCTGCATAATATTTATATACTTTATAGCTTGTAACGATAAGACACAATATTGCTGTAAATTGCAGCCAGTTAGTTTCCTTATATTGGACTTGTTTTGTGCTTAACTTAGGTTTAATTTCAGAACAGTGATAGGGCTATTAGTTTAAAAAGATTATCACATTCCGTTTCTATTATGTCGTGTATACTTATAATGACCTTTAACCTTTTTTTTCACGTAAAAATCGCTTCCTATTCTTTTTTAATCTACTTAAACACTAAGTTTTCCTCTAGCTTTGGGATGTTTTTCAGTTTTCATATGTGCTTAAATACACCATTTAATATTTCAATTTAAAAAAAAAATCCTACATAATAATACATGAATTACTACATATTCTAAATAAAAACATTTCACAAATGAAGAAGTACACATTACATTTTTAACTTTCAAAATGTCCAATACTTAAAGTATCAAAATTTCAAAAAATTTCATTGTCTATTTCTCTAACAGCCAAATCAATATTTACGGCTAAAGTTAAATAAAATACGACATTCCCATCTCTAAAAATCATTCTTTCTCTAGAATTAAATAAGAATAATATTTTATAAGAGCCGATTATGCTGATGACAAGCCGATTACGAAGATACGTGGCAGTGACATCGTTCTTAGGGATTCTCCACGGAAATCACTTTTCTCATCTCATCATATTGACTCGAATGAATGCTCAGCTGGCTGTGGAACTTCGTATTTGTCGTTGACAAGTATACTGCCGCGCTAGCACAAAAGTCGTATCTGACCTTTTATACAAAATTGAGTTATCGCCACCAGGTGGCTCTTTGTGACGTATTTTACCTAAACATAAAATTATATGGTCATTTGAGAACGGGAAATATTTTTTAAAAAATTCTGAAAAAGTTTCATCTGAATCAAATACATGGTGGCGCAAAATTTTAAAGAATTTTATCTCAGTTTGAGCTTGACTGCTGATACCACTTTTGCGCTTAGCAGGGCATTATAACTGTACCTCAGAACCAGACTAACGTAAGTCCATTTTCGTCATTTTTCAGTAGAGGGGAAAAACGATGTATTCGACAATCGTTTTTCCACTCTACCGAAAAATGACGAAAATGGACTTACGTTAGTCTGGTTCTGAGGTACAGATAATTCATACCACAGAAGACCCCACCATTATTAAATATTATGATATCTAGGTAGATTATGAAATATTTCGATGTATAAGTAGAGATTATACCTGAGATGGTCATTTAACTATTTTTTCCTCAGAACCGGACATTAGCTAAATTTAGGCACCTGCAAGTGGTGCACATTAGCAAAAAAAAAAGACTTTAAAAAAATAGTTTATGACACATAAAAACAAAAAGGAACACTTAAAAGAAAAGAACGATGTAATTTTTAGTGTAATTTGAAAGGAACTTGTTTGAATACATCCGGTGCTGATTTTGAGTAAGAGTACGATTCTGAGCAACATTTCATGCAGTTTCTGTTTAAAATCAACATTCCTTTAAATTCTGCGATTTTCACCTATGATTTTTCGATAGCCCACAAATTATTCATAAACAAAAATTTCCTCTCTGTGAGTGTATTAGGCTCGGACAAACATAAAATACATTAAATAACTATACATGATTTAGTTCATAGCTATAAAAAAGATTAAATAGCACTATCAAAGGTCATTACATAGTCATTACATAGTCAAAGGTCATTACATAGTGTTAACCTCAGCCTCAGAAATGTTTTTTTTCAACAAAGCCCTTATTGTGACTTATGATTTTACTCAATATATTTTTGGTACATAAATCATGTAACAGTATTTAATTTTTTTCTTCTACACTGCAAAAAATGAACTGTTGTTTTTACAGTATAATACTGGCAGCCGAGGTTCCAATTTAAAACTGTAAAATGCACAGCAATAAACTGTAAAACTAGCAATTTTACAGTTCCTTACAGTAAATTTAGCAATTTTACAGTTTATTTCAATAAAACTTAGCTGTATTATACTGTAAAAACAACAGTATAATACTAGCAGTAGAGGTTCTAGTTGAAAAGTATAACAAGAAGTTCTGTCAAGAAACTAAACCAGCCTACTTTCCCGTACATGGTCATCGGCATTCTAGCATCTGATCATTGTTCTCTTAATTATCTGAGACTAAAAATTATGTCAAACATACCTTTTTAGCACTTAAAGCTGATTTCTAAAAGCAAAATATACCCCTCTCATCAGATGAAATAGACACATAAAAAGTAAATAAATGAATAAATAAAGTTTTGTCGCACCTTTTAAAGAATGTAACTGTTACAGTTCTTCCGTAGAAAAATTCCTCAATTGTTTTCAAAAAAAAAAAAAATTAAAAGTAAAAAGTACATCAAAACACATTTTATCAAAGAAAGGAAAAAAAAAAACCTCGTCCGTTGATAAAATGTCTCGAATTTCACTTTTAATCCGTTGCCAGTTGTTAAATACAAACAAAGAATAAAACACCCTTGTGAATGAAACATTTTTATTACAAAAAAAAATCGTCTGCCAAAAATAATAATAATAATAAATAAATAAAATAAAACAAATGAATAAATAAACAAAAAATCGTCTGCACAGTCAGTCATTTTTTTCTGAGCTTGCATTTCCGCCATGTTTGCGGAGTCGGAGTCGGAATCAGAGTCCTCACAGAAGATTACTCAGAAAAGTACTTTGCAAACATTATTTATCAAAACCATTTTCTTACAAAGTTAGTTTGAAGGAAATCCGACTTTAAGTTCAGGATCAACATTCAACTTAAATTCCCCGTAGGTGCTAATGTTAAATTTTTTTTTCTGAAAGCATCGTGGGACAGGTTGTTTGAACGGTTCAAAGTTGAACTAAAAATTGTTCAAATCGAAAAATCAAATATGGGAATGAGCTGTACTCTCCGAGATCTTTCCAACAAAAAAAAAAAAGTTTATTCCATTCGGATGGTTCACTCAGAAGTTATTAGGTGGGGAAAGGTTGCTTGAACGGTTCAATGTTGAACGAAAAAATGTTCAAATTGAAAATTTAAATACGGTAATGAAGTATCCTTGCTGAGATCCTTCGAACAAAAAAAAAAGTTTATTTAAATCGGACTGTTCACTCAAAAGTTATTAGGGGTGACAGCTTGCTTGAGCGGTTCAATGTTGAACAAAAAATTGTTAATACGGGAATGAAGTATCCTTGATAAGACCTTTCGAACAAAAAAAAGTTTGTTCAAATCGGACTGTTCACTCAAAAGTTAGCATCGCGGGACAGGTTGTTTGAACGGTTCAAAGTTGAACCAAAAATTGTTCAAATCGAAAAATCAAATACGGGAATGAGCTGTACTCGCCGAGATCTTTCCAACAAAAAAAAATTTGTCCAAATCGGAATGTTCGTTCAAAAGTTATTAGGGGGGGACAGACAGACCGACAGACCGACAGACCGACCGACAGTCAGACAGACACACAAATTCCCCATCTCAATACCCTGCTTTCAAATTTTTAATTTTTCGATATTCATTTTACCTTTTTATTTTTTTAACTTGGCGATATTTTTTGGACTTGGCGATATTTTTTTTTACTTGGCGATATTTTTTGGACTTGGCGATATTTTTTTTTACTTGGCGATATTTTTTGGACTTGGCGATATTTTTTTTACTTGGCGATATTTTTTTTACTTGGCGATATTTTTTGGACTTGGCGATATTTTTTAGATGCATTAAGCTACTTTTAATACTTTTTTCGTCTTTCTTTTGTTTTTAACGGGAAAGTAGGCTAAAAAAACAGTAATAAACTGTAAAATTAGCAATTTTTAGTTTATTGCTATAAAATTAGCTGTATTGTACTGTTAAAACAACATTAATTTCTTAGTGGACGTGCATAATAGTACAAAAAGCTTAGCATAAGCAAAGAACATAAGACTAAATTTTCTTGCGTAATATAGAAAAATATTCAAATTAACTATGTCTGTTATGAAAGATTAGACATAGACCAAATTAAGTTATTTGTTATTTTTACATAATTTATAGGATAAAGGCTTTAATTAGTTTGTGTTTTTCCTTGTTTATATTTGTGTAGCATAAGTCCCAAAAATGTACCATTTTTGGGATGAACGATAACTAAACTAATTATTACATTATTAGTTTAATATTTTATCTATTTTTATTTATTTAATTAATAATCTATTTTTAAACTAAACCAGATAATTGCGCCGGTCAATTTTTTTTTTATTTTCTCAACTCTGTATCACAGCAATTTAACAAGAAGCTCTGTCAAGAGCTAAATGAGCCTTTTTTCCCGTATATTGACATCGGCATTCTAGCATTTGATAAATATTCTCTTAATTATCTGAGACTGCAAATTATGTCAAACCTACCTTTTTAGCACTAAAAGCTAAAACACCAAAATATACCTCTCTCGTCTGATGAAATACACAGTCCTTACACCTGTCAAAAGCCTGAAAAAACACCTTTCGCAGAGCGGACTGCTGCGAGACGTGCAGGAAGAGATTTATTTAAAGCCCTGAAGGGGTTCACTGGTAGTTTGAGCCATGCCAACTTCAATGCTGTGGCCAGTTGGACTAGATTACGCGGATGAGGATCCATGGAGCGAATAACCCGTTCGAGATGGTCCAACGTATTCTCGATTCTGTTTGAATCAGGAGAGTTTGCTGGCCAGGGAAGAAGGGTAAACTCATTCTGGTGCTCTTCGAGCCACCCACGTACACTGGCAGCTGTATGGCACTTCACATTGTCCTGCTGGTAGATGCCATCATCCTGAGGAAAAACATTGCACATATAGGGGTGGATATGATCCGCAAAGACAGATGCGTACTTGCAGAAATTCATCGTGCCTTCCACAATGATGAGTGAGCCCAGAGAATGCCAGGAAAACATTCCCCAGCCCATAATGCTCCCGGCTCCAGCTTGGACCATTCCGGCAAGTTACTCAACGGTAGACCGTCTATTAACCCGAACGCATCTCCGCAGCCTTCGTTCGCCTCTGTCATCTATGACTCCTGGTGCACCACATTTTCCATGTCAATAATTTATGAGTCTTATTTCGCCATGCACGGTACACTTTAACCGCGATGGCAAGCGAACAGCTCAAAAACTCTACCCTTGGCCCGAAAGTCAATGATTATACCCTTTTAGACGTCGGATAAATCGCTCCGTTTTTGCATTATGCCAATGATAGAAATGGTTTCCAAAGCTCTCACACACCCTTTGTACACCCCCACTGCATTGTGCTACCAAGTGCTTTTTGTGATTGGTAATTTGACGTCGACGTCGAAAGTACGTGGTGGTCACATTAATGTGACTGGACTGTGTAAATACGTTAAAAGTAAACAAAAGAATAAATAAAGTTTTAGCATCTTTTAAACAATGCAGCAATTATAGTTTTTCCGTAGAAAAGTTCCTTAACTTCTTTGCAAAAAGAATTAAAAATAGAAAGCACATCAAAACGCATGTTATCGAGCAGAAAAACTCGTTTCTAAATAAAATATATCGAATTTTATCTTTAATCCGTTGCCAATAATTAAAAAAATTAATTTATTAATTGCTAATAAACTACTCTCTTAAACGAATTTTTTTATATAAAAAAATAGTTTGCTAAAAAAAAAAAAACAATGTAATAATAATAATAAAATGAAAGAAAGAAATGAATACACAAAATGTCGTCTGCAATGTCGTAGGATTTAGTCGTTTTACAGGTCATTTAAATACGGGAATGAAGTATCCTTGGCAAGATCTTTCTATCAAAAAAAAAACAGATGCTCAAACCAGACTCTTTACTCAAAAGTAATTCGTGGTATACAGGTTGCTTGAATGGTTTAATATTGAAATAAAAATAGTTAAAATCGAAAATTTATGCACGGGAATGAAATATTCTTACCGAGATCTGTCGAACAAAAAAAATGTTCAAATTGGACTGTTCACTCAAAATATAGTAGGGACAGGTTACTTGAACGGTTCAATGTTGAACGAAAAATTGTTCAAATCGAACATTTAAATACGGGAATGAAGTTCTCTTTGTGAGATTTTTCGAACAAAAAAAAGTATGTTCAAATTGGACTGTTCACTAAAATGTTAGTGTCGCGGACAGGTTGTTTAAACGGTTCAAAGTTGATCGAAAAATGGTTCAAATTAAAATGTGAAATATGGGAATGAGGTGTATTCACCGAGATCTTCCGAACAACAAAAAAAAATCGTTCAAATCGGAATATTCATTCAAAAGTTATTGGGGGGGGGGGGGGCAGACAGACCGACACACAAAGTCCCCATCTCAAAACCCTACTTCCCAATTTTTAATCTTCCGATATTTATTTAATTTTTTTCTTCCTTTTTGATTTTTTTTTTTTTTTTTGACTCGGCGATATTTTTCAGATGCATTAAGCCATTTTTAATGCTTTTTACGGCTTTCTTTTACTGAACGGGAAAGTAGGCTAAAAAGCGCAAAATATTTTTAGATACAGTAAAAAAAATTAGTACGGCTAACGTAACAGCTGAGATGTGACTAACATAAGAGTTGAGCTGTGACTAAAGTAGCATTTTAAAAATGACTGCTATTATTTAAAACTTATTTAATTTAATGGTCACTTTCACTTACAGTTTTGAATAAATCGATATATTAATTTGATTAAAAATATTTAGGTGGAAAAGAACTGTAGTAATTTAAAAATATAGACCTTCTGTCTGTTAAAGATGGCTTTTTCAAGGGTCTTCTTTACAAAGACATTCTCCCAATTTAAATAAGAATTATTCTTTTTTAAAAGGAATGATGGATGAAATAAAGTGAATATTCTTCTGAATGTCACTCAGCACAAGAATCCGAAGTAGATAACTGAGAAAATATAAAGACAATCTTAACAAAGAGAACTTTATAGATATTTTGTAGAAAATTTCTCCATTAAACATCAAAACAAAGTAATAGCAGCACATTGGGAAGCATTTGAAGATATTTTTAGTCGTTTTAAATCTAATTACCACGTACTCATATTTTATTATTACCTACGAGCTTTACATCCATTGCTGTGAATTGCCCAATTTTTGAAGAAAAAAAAAGCATTTGTGAAAACAGTGGTGCAGTGACCGACATATTCTATCTTCTGCATTCTTTCATCAGCGAAGTTTTTCCCATCGAATCCAAACGAACTCCAGAAATATGGAACAACGCAACGGTCAATTTATTTCTGATGCTTATCGACATCATCGCACACGCGAGATCATTTCATCCAAATTGTTATTATGGGGTTTTGATTTTCCATCTCCCATTTTCGCTTCGTTCAGCCGAACATATTCTTCGCCAGACCGCCATCATGTCATCTTGGTGACAGAAATCGTTATGTAGAATCTTTTATGAAACAAGAAAAAAATGGAGAGAAAGAAGAAAAAAAAAACAGATAACTTCACGGTCTGTTTATGAGTTTTATAGATCTTAATTTAAAATTAAAGAAAATAGCAATTTGCGAGATGTAATCTACCCTTACTCTCGTTCTTCTTATTCATAATATTCAATGCTGAGTTGTTGATGCATGGGAAAGGTTATTAGCAAAGAAATGCTTATTCCTTGAAATGCATAATAGCACTGACCACTCGTAAATCAGTTGTCATTCCCCCGAAGTGACATAGTTTCTTCTTTAACCTACGCTTTAAGACATTTCCTCCTCTCCCCCGTGAATGATATATTTAAATATTCATTCTTTAAATAAATATTCAAGCATTAATTCAAACAGAAATATTTTCAGCTCTCCTTCAAGCTTGTTTCACGCACTGAAAATTAAAAATATGCCTCCCAAATTTAGTCAAACTTGTATTAAATAAAAATGTTAACTATTTAGAAGCTCTTTGCCTATTGAATAAAAATTGCACCTTGGAAAATAGTTGAGAGAACTTGGACTTTAAAAAATACTATATTTGAATGTTTTCTTTCTTTCTTTCTTTCTTTCTTTTTCATTTTTATAAATTAAAACACCAAAAACTCTCAAAGTAAAAAATTCAAACAGTACACATCTCTCTCTTTTGTAAACTTTGCACACTGATTTTTTTTACACGACCACGCCGTGTTTTCTTCAAATCGTTAATGAAGAAATTGCTTTGTGTACTTTCCCTTGAGGATGCCCCACACTGCAAAAAGTAAACTTGTTTTTAAAGTAAAATACTGGCAGCCGAAGTTCCGGTTTAAAACTGCAAAATGCAGAATAATAAACATTTAAGTTTCTAATTTTACAATGATAAACTGTAAAATTGCTATTGTTATAGTTTATTACTGTGCATTTTACAATTTTAAACTGGAACCTCTGCTGCCAGTACTGCACTGTAAAAACAAAAGTTTAATTTTTGCCTTGCATAATGTTATCCATCGGCACTCCATGGACGTCAGTCGAGAATGCTAATTTTGTTTCGAAATAAACATTTTTCTGTGATGTTTGGCGAAGTGTCGATTTGTGCACCGTCTTTCTACAATACACAATATGAACTACCACCACAACGCAACAAATGGTCTTCTAGAGCCTCCATGTAGTTTCTGGTATTCATTCACAAAATCTGAAGAGGACTGCGTGTTTCTTACCAAGTTATACAAACCAACTCTAAATACTTCTGTATATTTTCTGTATGGAATATACTTTGTTTCATATACCATATTGGTAACATGCTTAATCATCAAAATTATCAAGTTTAATTTTTATCACCATTTGGCAACACCAAGTACCACATGTCAAAATAAGACAAATATTTTTATTTTTTTCACCTTTTATATTTTTGCCGTAAGGATTTTATAACTTCCTTTGATATTCAAATTGTCCAGTGGTTCCATAATTCTTTAAATAAGAACAATATTTAATATATTTATTTTCAATGCACTGCACAGGTTATTGGACCATGCAATGACAAGACTGACCACCTGTCGATTGTCTCTGGAAGGTAAATGACCATAGAAACTACTTTTCACTCCTCAGATCATCTCTAGAACATGTTCCAGAACAATGTTTGATTTTACACGTTGCGTTTCAATCGGGAATTTATGTTTGGTTAAATTTTAACTTCTGAAGGATCTAGCGTTGCAACGCTTTCTTTGGGGTTTTACCTATTGGTTTTTCCTTGCGGACTGAAGTAACTTCATCCTTCAATAATGAGCCTATTTTTAATCACGCTTTAAACATGCTCAGCTTTCTATAAAATTGCGAAGTTAAAATAAAGTGACCCATTGGTTGATAAACTATGTGCAATTTGAAATCTGCATAAATTGCCTTTGGAAGTTTTTTTTATTACTATTTTTTTTTTTTTTTTTTAATAAGAGCAGCTTTATTTTTTCTTCCGCTCCAACTTTGCATTCGATTCGTTTATTTATTTATTAAGTATATAAGTAACGTAATAATAAATCCCAAATTCTTGATTTAATATTTTGGTTTCGATTCAGTTTTTATAATGATAAACAAACTACTTTCTCCCGAAGAGTTCACTAGAGTGAACTAAAAAACGTCACTTCATGGCCCGACAAATTCGCCTTTAAGCCCTTGTAGCATAAACCACCGTTTGATACGTAAACGATTGAGAGTTTATGATCCCCTCCCCTTCGTTGAAATCCACATGTAACATGTGGAGGTAAAAGTCTTCAAGAAAGTTTCTCATAGCAGCAGGCATCCTGTTGACGAACCCAGTCGGGTGTAACGATGGAAAGGAGTTTGTTCCTCGAAAAATCAATCCCTTTGCGCTCTAGTGCCCAAATAGGGCAGAAGATGGGACAGTTTCATGTTGCATGTGGATTTTCTTTTCTTTTATTTTTTTTCTTTCTTTCTTTTGCATCTTCGGGGTGGAGATTACTCTTTCTCCACCAAAATCGTTTAGATAAATCGAGAACAGCAAGGATTTTCGCTTTTACCTGCAGGAATTATATCATTTGTATTACGTTCGGATCTTCTGTGCTTCAACAAATCGAGAAGATCTTTCTAATCCCGGATCTCCCTTCCTTTTTTTAATTTTAACATTTATTTCTGTTTATTATATAACTGTTTTTTGTTTGGATTGCCGAAGGATATTTCAGAACCTACCATTTATCGGGAAAAAAAGATTAAATTAACTGAGAAACATTACGCAAAATTCTTATTTAGAAAACTAATGCTTTTTCTAATTTCACATTAGCTACCAGTTTTTTTTTTTTTTTAGCTCTCTTTGCTTTATAAGAGGATTTTTGCCTCCAACTCGACTACTTTCGTATTCCATGCTGATGAGAGCATAATAAGCTCGAAACAGCTGTCCATGGATCGAAATAGCCGAGTTGGCGGTGTATTGCATAACGCTTTTTAGTTTATACACGATTTTTTTTTCTTCCGAAATATAGGTTGTCTTATTCTGATCAATCTCACCCAATGCGTAATATTTTTCTCACATAAAAAGCCCCTTTTAAAAGATCTTGCATCCATCTATTATTGGATACAGTTAGCCTCAATGTTTTCCTTCCTCTTTTCTTAACGAGGCTGTCTAATATATATTCCACGGTCTACTACTATTTTTCCTACCCAATAAATTCTTACTTTCACCTCCCGCTCCTTACATAACCACGACTTGTTCCTTCATACCAATTACCAATAAAATACATCCGAGAATATTTTCAAAACAAAATTCGTAAAAGTTTAGTCACAATTCTTCATTATTTCCGTCAAATTACCGGTATCTTTTTATAATAGAAAAATATAAAATGAATTTCAAATAAAGGAACCGATATTAAATTGAGAATGTTTCATAAATAATTATGGGTATACAATTAGATTTTAAGGGTACGTAATTTTATTTCGTAAATAATTTATTTTAAGGTACTCTCTCTCTCTCTCTCTATCTCTCTCTCTCTCAAATGCGTTTTTTTAAGGTTTATTTTTCTAAGTTTTATTGGTAACTATCCTTTTGTACTGGTTATTTCAGAAGATTGTAATATATTTCTATAACAGTGTTAGCGCTTATTTTGTCACTCAGCTTCATTTTCTGACACTACTCCTTCTAATTCAAAAAGATGTACATGCAGTTTTTGCCTTTTATTCTACACTTACTTTGATTATTGTTTTGGGAATTTAATATAAACGTGTTCTTAAAACCGTAAAAACTAATATCAGTGCAGAGCATGTTAAACAAGGAAGTCATGATTTATTTCACTGGCTACAAATAGACATTACGTGAAAGAATACTCTTTAGCGACCTATAAATTTTACAAAATACGCGTGCTACTTAAAGTTTGAAAAAAACATTATACAGAGTTTCTTTATCAAAGTGATACCATAATATGACATGCATACAAGCCTGAATTTAATAGTCTAAGAGCTATACTAAAATGCAACGTTTCTTGGCAAAAACATCGTGACGTCAGCGTGACGTTTGCGTGACTTTAGCCTATGAAAAACGAGCTAGATAAAACGTCACAGCCTACTTGGCGAATAAGAGGAGATCGCTGACTGCTTGTGAGCTCTTATTGGCTCCGCCAGTAGTGACGTCACTGCCAAGTTAAGTTGCATTGAAGTATAGCAACGTTTTCGAGTGACAATTTTAAGACGTCTGGCTCTTTAATATATATTTCCCTATGTTCTTATAAGCAGCATGCGACAGCCCCTGCCGGATACAAGGGAGGGGCGATCGCTCCTCCCTTGAGGCCCTTTCATCAGTAAATTTTTAACATTGAAGTTAAAAAGACTTAATTTTAGACCAGTTTTAAAGATGTTGAAGGAAGGAAGTTTGGGCTATTTTCCGGAAATATTTCAAAAGTGAAGTCCGAAACCTATGTGAAATTTTTGCAAACCAGAATGCATAATAAAAAGTAAGTAATGAGATCAATCGCCCCTCCCTTGAAAATTTTCTGGATCCGCCCTTGGCATGCGGGGTGTTTGGCGGTCGAGAGTGGTTGCGTTTTTTACTGCTGCATCACATTTTAGCTGGTAAAAAATAGTGATCTTTTAACCATTTTGGGGCAATTAGAAACTTAAAACTGTTGTAAGTATGTCGTGCAATGTATCGATAGAAAGCCCTATTTTTTGCCTTCACAGTGGTTTTTAAACTTTTATTCTACTATAATTAGCAAAGAAGTTGTATGTAAAAACTTTTTTTTTTTTTCGTTTTTTAACAGCTCTGTATTTCGTACAATTTTTGAAGTAGAAATCTAAAACTTGGCAGGATTACTTATCTTGTCATATGCGTCCTTCACACCAATTTTTGTTAAAATCGGAAATGGTGAGGTCAAAAACTTTTTTTCATGATTGATTTGACGCGGAATTGCCCAAAAATGACTTAAAAATCACTATTTTTTCCAGTACAAGTGTGATGCGCAGTAAAAAACGCAACCACTCTCGGCTGCCAGACACCCGCATGCTGCTTAGAAGAGCATAGGGAAAGATATATTAAAGAGCCAGACGTCTTGAAATTGTTGTTTTTTTGACGTTGCTAGCTCTTATACTACAATGAGAAGAGACATTAGACATCATTTAAAAAAAGAAAATTCGATTTCCAAATTTAAAGAATCATCACACAAAGTTTGCTATTAAAAAAACGTTTTGAACGGTCACAGGTACCTCTCATTACGGCACCAGCGATCCACTTATGCACTTTGTATAGACAACTATTCCTAGTTGATTCTGATCTCATTTTTTTCTTTCAGACGCAAGAAAAGGGAACAGAATCCATTCTTCTGGATGCTTGTCTTTTTCTTCGCTCTGGTTGTAGGGTTAGCGTCCGCTGGTCACCATGGACACAACCAAAGTGGCATGGAAAAGCTGCTGGCCGCCGGCCTGATCGCCAAAGCACTCGCCAAAGGAGGAGAGGAAGGTGGAGGAGGACACCACGGAGGAGGCCACCATTACATGCCGATTCCAGTTCCTCTGGCCAGCGGAGGCGGAGGGGGAGGACACCACCACCACCACGTTCACCACAAATACGTACCCATCCCGTAAGTATAAAACTCCCTTCCCTCGGTGCACTGCTCATTTCCTTTTTATCGTTTATTTATTTTAGCAACGTATGGGATTAATCTAACTACAGCATTTTGGTGGATATATTTTAATTAACTCGTATTTTTGCCTGCTGAAACAGTCAATTCCGCGTCGAAGAAATCAAAGAATGCTTTTAGGCAAAGAGAGTAGATTCGGGTCAAAAAAGCTCCGCTCAAGCGCATAAGTATTGGTCGAAATTCAGTTATAAAAATATTTTTCGGAGAAACGCATGAAGGTTACTTAAAAGGAAGGAAATAAAATAGCAAAAATTATAAAGATAGGTATCTATGATTAGTCATAAGCTTAATATTCCAGAAATTTAGTTTAATTTAAAACCTTAAATTGTTTCTATGAAACAAATTTTTTTCATAAAATTAAGTAAAATATCAAGGCATGTTTCTTCCCACAAATTTGATGTTTAAAGTTTTCGGATAAGTGCATTTTCATTTTTTTCCTTCCCTTTAAACTTGAAGTTCTTGTGATCTCGAACTAAAATATATCTTCGTGAAAGAAAAATGACTAAAAATAATAATTGAAAAATAGAACTCCGTTGAAATGTAAAAAAATAATCACTCATTTCTTATGGAAACATCATTGGAAGTATGCATAGCATCGAGCCCCTTTTTCGTGTTTAAAGCTCTTCAAAATGATTTGTAAAAATAAAAGAAAAAATATTTGACCACTTAACGTATTGTCACTTTTAAAGGATTATTTATATTTAGGTTATAACGACAAAAAAAATTGCCTGCAAGAACGCAATGAATCTAGGTTTTGACATTATCCTCATAATACTATTATCGCTTTTCATTTTATTTCCTATTGTCTGCAACTGCTTGCTCGTAATCCTGGTGATAGCTTAGATTTGAAAAGATAAACCTTTCATAAATGAGTATTTTAGACAAACTCTTTTCTATCCATTTTTCAGAATAAAAATAGAAAAAAGTATTATTTAGGTTTTGCAAGTTCATTCGTTTTCTTAACGCATAACATTTCTCTGAAGACAATGCTTGAATATTTTATTTTTGTTCCCGACAAATATTTCAAAATTACAAAACTTTTTATTGATTTATTTTCTTTCTTAACGGATATGTACTTAATGCTGAGCCGTAGCATCAAAAAATATAATCAGTAGGACTTTTTCTGTTGCTTATTCAAGTATACATTTAGTCATTACTGTAATTGGTGGACTTTTATAATGACCAATAAAATGTGTTTTGCCTAAGGTTTTATTATTAACTGTCAAGACACAAACTTTGAAAGAATAATGTTATCAAACAATGAAAATATTCTTGAAAATTATTTTCGCTTTTTTAGTTCATCTCACAATGAAACTAAAAAAGAAAAAATAAATTTTTACAGCTTCATTGTCCTCTAAGGTTTCAAGTTATATTAAAAAAATTTCAAAAATAAATAAATAACAACTGAATTTTCACATGTTGAATTCAAACTATGTTTATCGCTGCCTACTAGCTGGGTTTCATGTTTCCACAGATGTCTCCCTGATCCGACTTTATGTATTCCTGAGCATATAAATTTTATTTTCAGCTCAAAATCTTTCTTTTTTCCATTTTCAAAAACAAATTCAACCCGGTGCGAACTTAACAGATCGTGACACAGAATTAAGCGAACTTCTACGAAAACAGACATAACTAGATTTATTTTTCTTATGTTCCAAAAGGGAAAAACATAATTCATCTCTACTAGTTGATTATCGTATTCCCGAGATTTTGCAACAGATTTCTCTTTTCACATTCTCTCGCGAGCATTTTCACGACATTTATCGTACTGTTTTTATTCTGGAAAAGGAGCGAACGTCAACATCCAATGAATGAGATTAAATAGCATTCGTGATTGCTCGAAAAAATAAAAGATAGGGAAGGAAATCTTGCTCACAAAAAAAAAAAAAAAAAAAGAAACGCTCACGATATAAATCGCACTTTCTCTGCTCTGAAAAAGGAGCGAACCTCAACTACGGTTAAGTGAAATTGAAGTAGCAATCGTCATTGTTAAAAAAAAAAGGAAAGAAAGAAAAGCTTCCACACAGCATGACCTACTTAACATTGTATTAAACGCTGTATACAAGTTAAAGTTGAATTTTGTCATCGAGAACTTGATAATATCATGAGAAAACCACTTATTCACTGCCCCAAAGTGTTCCGTTAAACATTACGACAATACAATATTGAATAAACAAATGCTAAAATTAACTGCAGTCGCTTAAAATGCAGTTACTTGTTCGCTACGTGAGTGATTATACTATCGATAAATGCTAACTGAAGATGAATCTTGTTATAGTTCAATGCGTTCAAAATTATCAAAATTAACTATACAGTTGAAGGGGCAAGTAGATAAAGGTAATATGTGACATTTTTTTTAGTTTCTAGAAAAAAACTTTCAAAAAATATGTTGTGTTTTTTTTTTTTTAATGGATTTTTCTCAACGGGTAAAACGGAGTCATATTCTTAGTTACCAACCATTTCTGGGACTAAGGAACATGATACTGACGGACTTATCACTTTCATTAATAGTAAAAAGTAAGTTTCAAAAATTGTTACCATATCACCTTTATTCACTCGCCCCTTCAATTTCCATATTTTTTTTTTCCTTCAAACCGGCCCTCCTCTTCAGTTTAATACTTATTAGTATAATGTTTGCTCCATAACAGTATTTTTCACGCATAAAGCAACATTTCCAACATTTTCCAAACATAACACGAGTGCCTATTTTCAAAGTAATTGTTATTCAATCAGAATATTTTGTTGTTGGGCACCAATCACCACTTTTTCTTCTTTCTTCTAGCGTGAAGCACCACACCAACTTCATCATCGCGCACCACAAAGTCCCCGTCCCGGTACACATCCCCGTGCCCGTGGTGAAGACGAAGGTGGTGCACGTGCCGGTGGAGAAGACCAAGATCGTGCCCATCATCGTGCACAAGGGCGGCCACCACGCCCACGTGGGCGGGGAGGGCGGCTACGGCCACCACTACTCGCCGAGCACGCTCCACGCCAAGAAGCACTCCATGAAGGGTTCGTCTTCCCACCTCACCCTCGCGAGTAATCCCAGAAACAAACAAGTTCGGATCACGAGCTTGGGGACGGTGCGACAGATCAAGAACCCCGAATCGAACGCAACATCAATACAAGTGAGAAATGGTCGCTCATGTTCAATTTAGACGATGATACTGCACTGCAAAAAATGAACTGTTGTTTTTACAGTATAATACTGGCAGCCGAGGTTCCAATTCAAACTGTAAAATGCACAATAATAAACTGTAAAACTAGCGATTTTAGTTTCTTACAGTACAGTTAGCAATTTTAGTTTATTGCCGTAAAATTTAGCTATATAAAACTGTGAAATACACGCATAGGCGGACTTAGGCTGTGAATTCTGGGGGTGCAACAAACCGAGATTTCCGTCCCCCCCCCCCGGGAATACCCGGGTAATCAAAACAGAAACTTTAGTTTTCCAATCAAGCTTTTTTTTTTTGGCGCACGGAGCGTAAAGTTAGTAATTTTCAGGAGGGGGTCCGTGGAAGTCCGGACTTTGAGAACCTCTGAAGCAAGGACGTATTTAAGGGGGGAGGTCCGGACATTGGGATTCCCCAAACCGGATGTCTTTTATCTCAGTTCTCATCACTTACCTCAAAAAACCAACACCAAGATAGAAAGTGTTTTTTCCCTGTAAGTATTCCCATTAATTGAAAAGTTTTTAACTTCCAAGTCAATTCAGAACGCGAGAACCTCCAAATGTAATTCTGCAAATTTCCTGCAGTATCTTCAATTAATGAAGAAATTTTACAGAAATCTGCAAAATTTCTGCAGATTTCATGTAAACATGTGTTAAAGAATCAAATTTTCCTGCGAAAATGCCGAGTTTGAGTCAAATCAGCGTCATTTTAAAGAAAATTAAATTTACTTCTAAGTAAAACCTGTGCAGAAAATTTACAGATTTTTTAACAAAATTTGACGATTTTATATTAAAAACCATGTACGAAGATTGTATATGTATGTATGTCAGTATAACTGCTCCCGAATGCCAGTGAAATGATCATCGAACGAGACATCGATAAATTCGTAATTTTTTAGGCCTTGTGTTCGACTAATTTACATAATTTTACGATTTTAATTAGCGGGCATAATCAATTATATCTATATATTATTATATAAGCCGTCTTTTTTCTCCCACGGTTTTTTTTCGAAATTTCGGATTCTGCTTCGCAAGTTGTCAATAATTTTTTCTTCAATTAATCTGTATTTGTTCAAGCTTTTAAATGAAAAAATTAGAAAATGGGTAAGTTTAGAGATTCTATTTCGTACTGTCGAAAGAATTTTATAAACTTAAATGAAGAAAATTAATTCAATGTTTGAAAATAAAACCTTGCAAATATTATCGTCCAGAGCATAGTCGAATTTTGTATGAAGTCTTGTTCAAATCGAACAAGGGTTTAGAATTACATTATAATAGAATTCATACAACTATGCATTCGATTCTATTGATAGTGATTCAGTTAGTTGGGGGGGGGGGCAATAAAATGAACATAAATATATATATATTTTTTAATATATTACAAAGTTCAATATTTTATTGAAGAAAAATCAACGTTTTTCCTAATAATTCCTGGAAAAGTATTTGTCTTCTGATTTCATTTTATTGTGAAATTTTTCTTCGAAAGAATTATATAACACACTTTTTCGAAGCATGAACATAAATGTTTCAGCGAATGAAATGAGATGTGATGATTTTTTTTCTTCACATTTAGAATTTTTGCATGAATGATTGTTATAAATTGTCAAAAATTAATTTACTACTGCAATTTTTTTAATTAATTATACTTAGTTTCGCTGTCAATTTTAATTAATTAATTACATTTTAAGTTAAGCATTATATATTAATAATTATTATAGTTTTAATTGAATTAGTGTTAATTTAACAAACAATTAATGCTTCTGATTCATCTTTCGTGACATTGGACCCCACCCCTAAACAAAGTTCTAGATACGTGCTTGCTCTGAAGTACATAGGGTTTTCTTTCTAGTGAATTAAGTTGAATTGTAGCAATGAAAAAATATAACTTATTTTCCAAACTGTTTCCAGATGAAATACGCTAAATTTATTTTTTTCAAAATGTAAGCAAAATGTCAGGGGGTGCGGGGCACCCCCTGGCACCCCCGTAAGTCCGCCTATGAATACACGGTACTAAACTGTAAAATTAGCAATTTTACAGTTTAGTACTGTACAATTAGAAATTTTACAGTATATTTCTGTAAGATTAGCAGTTTTACAGTTTAGTACTGTAAAATTAGAAATTTTACAGTATATTACTGTAAAATTAGCAATTTTTATAGTTTATTACCATAAAATTAGCTGTATTGTACTGTAAAAACAACATTCATTTTTTACAGTGTGATTTCCCTGTTAAATTTATTGAGGCAATCAGACCTCAAACTACATTTCATGAAAAAAATCTCCAATAAAAAATATACCAATTATATGAATGTGAAACAAGAAGTTCTGTCAAGAACTAAACGAGCCTACTTTCCCGTACATCGACATAGGCATTGTAGCATCTGATCAATATTCTCTTGATTATCTAAAACTAAAAATTATGTCAAACATATCTTTTTGCACTTAAAGCTGATTTCTGAAAGCAAAATATACCCCTCTCATCAGATAAAATAGACACGTAAAAAGTAAATAAACGAGTCAATAAAGTTTTGTCGCACCTTTAAAAGAATGTAACTGCTATAGTTCTTCCGTAGAAAAATTCCACAATCGTTTTCAAAAGAAAAAAAAATAAATAAATAAAATAAAAGTAGAAAGAACTTCAAAACACATTTTATCAAAGAAAGAAAAAAAAACTCGTTCGTTAATAAAATGTCTTGAATTTCATTTTTAATCCGTTGCCAGTTGTTAAATATAAATAAGGAATAAAATGCTCTCGTGAATGAAAAATTTTTGTTAACAAAAAAAATCGTCTGATAAAAAAAAATAATAATAAATTAAACAAAACAAATAAATAAATAAACAAAAAATCGTCTGCCCAGTCAGTCATTTTTTCTGAGCCTGCATTTCCGCCATGTTTGCGGAGTCGGAGTCGGAATCAGAGTCCTCACAGAAGATTATTCAAAAAAGTACTTTACAATACATTATTTATCAGAACCATTTTCTTACAAAGTTAGTTTGAAGGAAATCCGCCTTGAAGTTCAGAATCAACATTCAATTTAAATTTTTCCGTAGGCGCTCATGTTAAAATGTTATCGAACGGTTCATCATTGAACGAAAAATGGTTCAAATTGAAAAGTGAAATATAGGAATGAGCCTCTCCGAGATCTTTCGAACAAAAAAAAGTTTATTCAATTCGGACGGTTCACTTAAAAGTTATTAGGTGGGGAAAGGTTGTTTGAACAGTTCAATGTTGAACAAAAAAAATGTTCAAACTGAAAATTTAAATACGGTAATGAAGCATCCTTGCTGAGATCTTTTGAACAAAAAAAAAGTTTGTTTAAATCGGACTGTTCATTCAAAAGTTATTAGGTGTGAGAGCTTGTTTGAACGGTTCAATGTTGAACGAAAAATTGTTCAAATCGGAAATTTAAAAACGGGGATGAAGTATCCTTGCCGAGATCTTTCGAACAAAAAAAAGTTTGTTTAAATCGGACGGTTCACTCAAAAGTTATTAGGGGTGAGAGCTTGTTTGAACGGTTCAATGTTGAACGAAAAATTGTTCAAATCGGAAATTTAAAAACGGGAATAAAGTATTCTTGATAAGATCTTTCGAACAAAAAAAACTTTATTCAATTCGGACGGTTCACTTAAAAGTTATTAGGTGGGGAAAGGTTGCTTGAACGGTTCAATGTTGAACGAAAAATTGTTCAAATCGAAAATGTAGATACGGGAATGAAGTATCCTTGAAAAGACCTTTCGAACAAAAAAAAGTTTGTTGAAATCGGACTGTTCATTCAAAAGTTAGTATCGCGGGACCGGTTGTTTGAACGGCTCAAAGTTGAACCAAAAATTGTTCAAATCGAAAAATCAAATATGGGAATGAGCTGTACTCGCCGAGATCTTTCCAACAAAAAAAAGTTTGTCCAAATCGGAATGTTCATTCAAAAGTTATTAGGGGGGGACAGACAGACCGACAGACCGACCGACCGACAGACCGACCGACACACAAATTCCCCATCTCAATACCCTACTTTCAAATTTTTAATTTTTCGATATTTATTTCATTTTTTTGTTTCTTTTTGACTTTTTTTTACTTGGCGATATTTTTTGAACTTGGCGATATTTTTTGGACTTGGCGATATTTTTTGGACTTGGCGATATTTTTTGGACTTGGCGACATTTTTTAGATGCATTAAGCCAATTTTAATGCTTTTTTCGTCTCTTTTATTTTTAACGGGAAAGTAGGCTAAAAAACGATGTTATTAGCATACAAATTTCAAAATACAATATATACGCGTATTTCCAGGTAACGAGAACAGAAATTGTTAAGAGACTGTCCATAAATGATGGCAGCCTTTTTCTTCGACCCCCTCTCCCTCATTTATCACAAAGTGTAAAACTTCACTTACCCCTTCCTTTCCCTCCTGTCACATGTCACACTATTTTTTTGTAAGCTTCAAAACTTTTCCGATTCGCGCCACCGTTTGAAGAATTAGAAATTTTTCACTGCACCCCAATCTGTTCTTTTTAATGCTTTGTTTATACATACGTTGAACATTTCACTCCAATATCCGCCTCTCTCCCTCTCTCAGGTTTTTTTTTTTTTTTTTCTTACCGAAGTACCGAAACGTCGAAAATAACGCGGAAAATGTATCTGCCGTAAAGGTTGTTTTTGTACAAGTACAGTTATGTTGCAGTGAAGCGCTTTAAGCGCTTACGATTATAATGTTTAGTAGTTAATTGACTTAAATGTTAAAAAATATACTCTCCGTCCACATTGGATGCAAACCAAATTCAAATATTTCTTTACTTTAATTAAACTTAGAAGGTCCTGAAAAGCCTTTTTTCTTTAATGTTACTGAAAATTATATGAAGAGGGGAGGAGGACTTTTTGCTATCCGGAGCCTCCTCCAAAAATCTCTGTATCCGCTGCTAACACAGCTGTCATTCTCAAATTTAGGATAAGTTTATAGAAAGAAAGTCAAATACACGCAAAGACTGTTATGAGCAAATGATGCTCCGCCAAGTCAGGGCCTGTATTGTGGGCTTTTATTTATTTATTTTATTATTTATTTATTTATTTTTTTTTTTTTTTTTTTTTTTTTTTTTTTTTGAAGATATATTTTAGAAAATTTTACTTATGTTATGAAGAAATAAACTAAAAAATAATTATTGGCACTGTTAAGTAACTTTTATTCCTTCGGGAAGTACACCCCCCCCCCCCCCCCCCCCCGCTTAGCAAGGGCCGCAGTTTCAAGATTCGTCCCCGCTAGGAAAAATCCAAGATCCGACACAGCTCCAAAATGAAAATTCAGGCTGATTCTTCAACTAACGGCGTAGAAACTGACGTATGCTACTGTCATTCTTACCTGAACATCAGTTTCGGTTAGTGGACAATTTTCAGGTGCTCCTAATAGGCAATATATTTTCGTATTTTTCTGCTCAATTTGTACACTGAATAGAACAACTAAAAACCCAAACCTATGCTTAACTCAATTCGAAAAATGTTGATCATTTGACATTTTTATTAAGACCTGTCTATACATTTGTTGACACTATTTTTCCAAAAAAAAAAAAAAATAGCTTGCTATACTTTTCATTGGAAAATCTAAAATAACCCGGAAGGATTTCCATTGGTTTCATAAAAATGTTTCATCTCCTCATGAAATGAATAAACAGACAGAGATTACACATGCTGGTTTTGCAATCGATCTTATTTTTTTTTTAATTCTCTTCTCATTTGAATGCTTTTTTTTTTCAATGCCATGATAATATGGAACAAAAACAGTCTACAATGTATCTCTTATCATGACCCTTCTTGATTACAATTCCAGAATTTCTGATAATTTAATTCTACAAATGAGATGAAATTGAGATGGTTAAGAAATTCTACAGCGCGATGCAAAAGTTTAGGCAAAACGCAAATATATGAATAAAAAGAAAACTATTCAGAGAAATGCATTCAAATTTCTACAGCAGGTAGACAATATGGTCCCAAATACGTGTCAGGAGTTTTTAAAAATATAACCCATTCATATTTTTAATTTCAAAAACTAATCTTTTAGAAAACCGATGTTTCATCTTCGATGATGCGTCTTTGCTCCCAACAAACACACAGCAGTGTCTGCGTGCTTTCACCTCTTGTTACTTTTCCTTAAAAAGGAAAATAAACATGAAACTAACAACAAAGCATAAACTTTCTAGTGTTATTGCTCGGGCGTAAATTATGTCCCAAGATCATGCAATCCATTCTGAAAAGTGAGCGGAGTTCTTCTGACTTTTAAGAGAGAGAGCAATGACCATGACGCAATCAAGGATATCAGAATTGGTTTAGTTCTGCTAAAAATAAAGTAGGGCGACAGTTCCATGATTAGCTCATCACTTATTTCACTTTGTTGTTATTAATGAGTCAATTTAGACTGAGTAAACCGTTCGTTTTAAAACTGCTCCGCTGGCCTTCGAAGAACTAATTAAAAACATTTTCATTTTTTCTCTGTTGTTTCTGCTTTTATTAGTGGTTTGCCGTTTAATACAATTCGAGCTTTGTTCCATTAATCATTTTAAGCCAAGAAGACGCATTCGGTGTCTGCTTAAATGAAATGGGAGGAGGTATAAAAATTATTCTAATCCACCCAAACTGGCTCACATACTGTCGGATTTTCTTTGATAAAACCTTCCGCGCATTTACGCATGCGTCAGGTCTTCTCTGATTTTACTGAAATAGGGGTGTTAGGTAAGATAACAATTTGGGGAAGAATAATAAAAAGCATTTTAAGCCACATCAAACAACGCGGAACGATGCGAATTTCAAATACATAGCTTATAGTTGAATATGTCAAAAGGATATAGCAAATGCAGGTTTTAAATTGAAAACTTCGGAAAGTTACCCGCCAGCTACCCACCTACCCTTTTGTAAGTGGAACGGTTCGCAAGTGCCAGCCGCGTCTTAACGGACAGACAGTACAAACATACTATTTTTTATAAGTACTAGATATGTATATTATTTAGCCTACCAACGTAAACTTATTCAACGTTCCTGCTTTTAATTATTTGATTTTCGCCTTTCGCAGCAATCCTAATAAAAAAAATATCAGAAAAATTGGTCACAAGAAAAAATAGCATAAAACTTGACACAGAAATAAATGTTTAAATTCGACAGCCGTTTCCATCCCGTTGGACAACCGATTCTTTTCAAATATTTCTTGAATGCCTAAACTGGACAGCGTGACTCTGATAGATCTTGAAAGAGTTTATTACTGCTTGTGTCGAAAGAGATGAGTTTTTCACAATGACACCATGTCAATATTCATTATTGCCAAAACAAACGAGGTTTCTTCTGCAAAATTTTAACAATTGGAATAATTTAATGCTTCGCCCATCGTAGGTCCACTTATCAGAGACAAACTGCATACAGGTTGACCTAAATAATACTGTATTTTTTTGAAATAAAAATCATACCGTATTACCCACATTCGCCGGCATGCCGCAAATTTCGAGGGTTACCAAATTTTCAATAACATTTGCCTGGTCCTTTTCGGCATGCCGGAAAAACCAAGGTTAGACAAAATAGTAATAATTTAATACTATAACAAATACATATTCAACTTAAAAAATAATGTAAGTTCTATTCTGGTGTGTTGAGTATAGAAGTATTATCTACACTTTTCATCAAAATTGAATTATTGTAATCAGGCATTTCTTTGTAACATATACTACCTAAGTATATTGTAGTATATTTTATGGGCATTTGAATAGGATTTTTTTTTTTTGGAAGAAAGTGGCATCTGAATGAAACATATGGAAGCATAAAACTTTAATGAGAGATTTGTCATTTTAAGGCTCGACTGCAGATGCCACTTTTGTGCTTAGAACGACACCATGGATCATTTTATTAGCATTAGGGTCATTCCATATAAAATCAACAAACGGGCCGTGCCGCACCATTTTTGATTTTGATCATATTTGGTAGGTGATATGCACCAATATTCTGTACCTCCGAACTGTTTTATTTTTTTCTCAAAAAAAATTTTATGTTCGAGATATAGCCATTTTTTTGCTCCGCCGATGAGTAAAATTAGGAATTTTTGATCTTTTTTCTAAGAACTCTGGTAAATTTATTTAAAATGGTAGAAAGATCAAACATGGCTTATTTTAAAGCTGAAAGAATGAACTTTGATTTGTGCATTAAAAAATGATTTAAGTTAAGCTTAAATATAAATTTTACAAGGTCAATCCGAGGTTCAAAAAGTGCCGTTTTCGTGATTTCAAGCAAGAAAAAATGTATGAAGGACTGACAGTGGAGTTCTATTTTTTTTCTCTTGTACCCAGCTATGGATACTAGAAGCACAGAGAAACACAAGATAATACCGGTAATCCTTCATTATGAAAAAAATGCTTGAACTTGAGAAAAAATGAAAAATGGCCTTTTTCACTCCCCAAAAACGGTCTGTGGAACAGGTAGTAAAAATTTGCAAATGCATGGAGTAAGAAAGGTGTTACATTGCCCTTTAAAACGAAACAAAAACTGTCTTGTTATTCCAAGGCATTAAAGAGATATGAGCCTTCAAAATAATACAATAATAACTCTTGCAAACAACTCAAAACAGGTTAAGTAGACTGGATAATTACCTAATAAAATTCCACTTAACCCAATTTCATTGAAATATATTTTCAAAATATTATTTTACACAACAAATAGCACCCAGTTATAGATACTAGAAGCACAGAAAAAAATAAGATGACACCGGTAGACCTTCATTATGAAAAAAATGCTTAAACTTGAGAAAAATGAAAAATGGCCTTTTTCACTCCCAAAAAACGGCCTGTGGAACAGGTAGTAAAAATTTGCAAATGCATGGATTAAGAAGGCGTTTCATTGCCCTTTAAAACGAAACAAAAACTGTCTTGTTATTCCAAGTCATTAAAAAAAATATAAGTCTCTGAAAATAGAAAATTCATGCAAGATTTTTTTTTTTTTGGCATAAATTGAAGCAATCATCGACATAAATAAAGTCTTTTTATGCTACTCTAAAAATATGTATCATTAAATATATAATGATGATTTGTTTCGTTTTAAAGGGCAATGTAACGCCTTCTTATTCCATGCATTTGCAAATTTTTACTACCTGTTCCACAGGCCGTTTTTGGGGAGTGAAAAAGACCATTTTTCATTTTTCTCAAGTTTAAGAATTTTTTTCATAATGATGGTCTACCGGTGTCATCTTTTTTTTTTTTTTTTTGGTGCTTCCAGTATCTATAACTGGGTGCTATTTGTTGTGTGAAATAATATTTTGCAAATATATTTCAATGAAATTTGGTTAAGTTGAATTTTATTAGGTAGTAACCCAGTCTACTTAACATGTTTTAAGTTGTTTGCAAGAGTTATTATTGTATTATTTTGAAGGCTTATATCTTTTTAATGCCTTGGAATAACAAGACAGTTTTTGTTTCGTTTTGAAGGGCAATGTAACACCTTCTTACTCCATGCATTTGCAAATTTATACTACCTGTTCCACAGACCGTTTTTGGGGAGTGAAAAAGGCCATTTTTCATTTTTCTCAAGGTTAAGCATTTTTTTCATAATGAAGGTATACCGGTGTCATCTTATTTTTTTCTGTGCTTCTAGTATCTATAACTGGGTGCTATTTGTTGCGTAAAATAATATTTTGCAAATATATTTCAATGAAATTTGGTTTAAGTGGAATTTTATTAGGTAGTAATCCAGTCTACTTAACCTGTTTTGAGTTGTTTGCAAGAGTTATTATTGTACTAGCTGTGTAGCCCGGCGTTGCACGGGCTGTAATGTAGTGAAGGCAGTTTGAGAAAACTACTCGCCACCAAAGCGGCTCGCCTTTAAAGAAATGAGGAAAGTTTAAACAGTTTACTCGCCGTCAAGGCGGCTCGCCTTTACAGTAGCGAGGAAAGTTTCAATTCACTACTCGCCGCCAAGGCGGCTCGCCTTTAAAGTACCAAGGAACAGTTTAATAAACTACTCCCCGCTAAAGCGGCTCGCTAAAAAGCTTTCCTGCATCAAAGAATCAATCGAATTATTTGCACATGCTTCCTCAAAAATAAAGACCATGTCAAGTAGCGCATACTTAGCACTCTCCCTAAATTACAAATAAAATTCCTTTCCAAAAACAATAATTTCCAAACCGCTTTCTTCCGGTAAAATTAATTGCAAAATTCTAAACGAAAAAGTTCTTTTAATATTTGGATCGAAGCCAGAAAAAGTCCCTTCTAATAACAGCAATTGCAATTTTATTTAAAAACACATTTTCAAAATGGTACCCGAGAAAAAATACGTCATTAATAATTAGAATCAAAACAATTGTTAGAACTTTGTTATAACACGTATTTAAAATGACAATGGAAAAAAATAACACTCTTTCATTTTAAAAAGTTCAATTTAATTAACGTTTTAATTTAGGGCCGAATTCAAGTGAAACACCATTGCAGTCGCTTCGAGTCGATCGCATATTGCAACCGCTACTGTAAGTCGAATTCAAGTGAATTCGTTTCACTTGAATCCAAATTTTGGAATTTGCGATTGCATTGGTGAGTTGCGATCGTCCGTGTTTCACTTGAGTTCCTGCCTTAAAATCGCAACGGAAAGAAATAAATATCTTGGAATTTTAAATAGTTCAATAATTTAATTAACGTTTTAATTCAAAATGGCAACGGTAAGAAAAAATGTCTTGGAAGTTTAATCAATTATTAGGCTTAATCGCTTTAAATTTGACTACTTATTAATTGATATCTTCGCTAATTAAAATCGTATAATTATATAGATTGAAACTAATGAAGCCTGAAAAATTACCTATCTATCGGTACCTGGTTCGACTTTCAGTTCATTGGCGTTCAGGAGAAAGAAGCGTGACATAGAAAGATATTTAGAAAGATAGTTAGAAAGATACTCAGTTTTTAATATAAGTAGACTAGCTGCCAGGGCAGCTAGATTAGCTTCCTGCGGCATGTTGATGCATAACGTCCCCCCTCTCTAATTTTTACCTCATTCTGAAGTTTTATTTGATATAATTTAAGGTTCATTCGATTTCAAGACATACCACGCACGTGGCCCGGCGTTGCACGGGCACTTCGTGCCTTGAAAGTAGTGAGGAAAATTTCAAGAAACTACTCCCCGCCAAGGCGGCTCGCTAACAGGCGCTTCACGCCTTTACTTTTTTCCTGTATAAAAAAAATCATTCGAATTATTGAGATGCTTCGCGCCTTCAAGATGGTGAGGAAAGTTTCAGTAAGTTCAGCTCGCTCAAAGGAAAAAAAGCAGACATTGATACTCAGTTTTTAATATAAGTAGATGGCTCTTCAACAAATGAATGTTTCAAAATATTACAAGTAGCTAGCGATAAAAATACTATGACAGGAATTCAAGTGAAACACCATTGCAATCGCTTCGAGGCGATCGCAAATTGCAATCGCTACTGGAAGTCGAATTACATTAGAATCGCATCTCGTAGCAATTGTAACTTGTCCAAATTTGGGAATTTGCGATTGCATTGGTGAGTTGCGATCGTCCGTGTTTCACTTGAATTTCTGCCTATGTTAGTCGCCCGCTTATGAGTTTCGTGTTTGATTTAGTTAAGCCTTTATTCAAAATTCTCATTATCATTTTTATCACTGTTTCATGGCAACCACGTTTTGCAATGCAACAATGGCTTTCATATTTAATCATTTATTAGGCTTAATCGCTTTAAATTTGACTACTTATTAATTGATATCTTCGCTAATTGAAATCGTATAATTATATAAATTGAAACTAATGATGCCTGAAAAATTACCTATCTATCGGTACCTGGTTCGACTTTCAGTTCATTGGCGTTCAGGAGAAAGAAGCGTGACATAGAAAGATAGTTAGAAAGAAAGATAGTTAGAAAGAAAGATAGTTAGAAAGAAAGATAGTTAGAAAGATACTCAGTTTTTAATATAAGTAGACTAGCTGCCAGGGCAGCTAGATTAGCTTCCTGCAGCATGCTGATGCATAACGTCCCCCCTCTCTAACTTTTACCTCATTCTGAAATTATATTATTTGATATAATTTAATGTTCATTCGATTTCAAGACATACCACGCACGTGGCCCGGCGTTGCACGGGCACTTCGTGCCCTGAAAGTAGTGAGAAAAAAATTTAAAGAAACTACTCCCCGCCAAGGCGGCTCGCTTACAGGCGCTTCACGCCTTTACTTTTTTCCTATATAAAAAAATCATTCGAATTATTGAGATGCTTCACGCCTTCAAGATGGTGAGGAAAGTTTCAGTAAGTTCAGCTCGCTCAAAGGAAAAAAGCAGACATAGATACTCAGTTTTTAATATAAGTAGATGGCTTTTCAACAAATAAATGTTTCAAAATATTACCAGTAGCTAGCGATAAAAATTCTACGTAAGTGGCCCGCTTATGAGTTTCGTGTTTGATTTAGTTAAGCCTTCATTCAAAATTCTCATTATCATTGTTATTATACTGTTTCATAGCAACGACGGTTTGCAAGAATGGATTTCATATTTAATCATTTATTAGGCTTAATCGCTTCAAACTTGACTACTTATTAATTGATATCTTCGCTAATTAAAATCGTATAATTATATCAATTGAAACTAATGAAGCCTGAAAAATTACCTATCTATCGGTACCTGGTTCGACTTTCAGGTCATTGGCGTTCAGGAGAAAGAAGCGTGACATAGAAAGAAAGATAGTTAGAAAGAAAGATAGTTAGAAAGATACTCAGTTTTTAATATAAGTAGATTATTTTGAAGGCTTATATCTCTTTAATGTCTTGGAATAACAAGACAGTTTTTGTTTCGTTTTAAAGGGCAGTGTAACACCTTCTTACTCCATGCATTTTCAAATTTATACTACATGTTCCATAGACCGTTTTTGGGGAGTGAAAAAGGCCATTTTTCATTTTTTCTCAAGTTCAAGCATTTTTTTCATGATGAAGGATTACCGGTATTATCTTGTGTTTTTCTGTGCTTCTAGTATACATAGCTGGGTATAAGAGAAAAAAAATTAGAAACCCCACTGTCAGTCTTTCATACATTTTTTCATGTTTGAAATCACGAAAACGGCACTTTTTGAACCTCGAATTTCTTTCAGCTTTAAAATAAGCCATGTTTGATCTTTCTACCATTTTAAATTTTACTCATCGGCGGAGCTAAAAAAAATGGCTATATCTCGAAAATAAAATTTTTTCGAGAAAAAAATAAAACAGTTTGGAGGTACAGAATATTGGTGCATACCACCTACCAAATATTATCAAAATCAAAAATGGTGCGGCCCGAACTTTTCTGAAAATTTGTTGATTTTAAATGGAATGACCCCTTAATGAACGGTTTAATTTTGTAAAAATGCTTATTAATTATAGCTAGACACACTATCAAACTACAACGATTTTTTTTCATCTCGTCGACCAGAAATTTATTGTTTGTTTTTTGAAAATGAGGTTACTTTGGGATTAATTTTTCCTTGCAGTAATTTACGTCGCGTTTGAGCCTAAAGGGGAAAATTTACTGTCTAATCTTTTATCGTAAAACCTTCCTCGCATTTGCGCATGCCTGAGGTCTCTTTGGATTTCCTCAAAATAGGGGGGAAATGCGAAGTAACATTCAACAGGAAGTAAGAAGCGAAAGCACCGGCAAGTGCGTCTCCTTATCCTATCCCCCCTTTTTCAAATAGAAGCGATCGTGACTGCCAGGCGCGCAAAACGCAGACAGACAGTACTTCTGTTTTGTTGCAAATTAAACCTTGAATCATTTGGCATGCCGGAAAATTCGAATTTCCCGGCTTGCTGCCCAACCTCATTTTTTCCGGCATGCCGGCTAATACGAGGTAATACGCTACTTTGAGTTTGATTTAAAGAACCGACTGCCATTTGTCAAACTAATAATATTTTTCTCCTCCAGTTTCAGAAATCTTCTCGCATTCCAGACAAGTGGATAGTTGTTGTGAAAAACAAACGCCGTCCGACAATTCGAAGGGCTTCTTCTTTCGACGAAGAATTTAAAACCCAATTTCCAAGACAACAAAACAGTACGATGTTATCGACGTGACTTCCAAAAGAATCTACACAAGTTCTAAAAACTGGAGAAGAATGAACGCTGATGCATCAATTTCATTAGTAAACCGCCGGACGGCCGTCAAAACCAGCGCTGGAGCCATTTATTCTTTTCCTTCCATGTGTAAAGTGTACATAGTTGTTTTATGCATGGTCTTTCTGGAAATCAGCAGAATAGACCACACTGTAAAGAATGAATGCTGTTTTTACAATATAATACAGCTAATTTTATAGTAATAAACTGTAAAAATTGCTAATTTTACAGTTATTACCGTGCATTTTACAGTTCTAAACTGGAACTTCTGCTGCCAGTATTGTACTGTTGTTTTTACAGTATAATACAGTTAAATTTTACGGCAATAAACTGTAAATTTGCTAACTTTACAGTAAGATACTGTAAAATTGCTAGTTTTACATTTTATTACTGTTACATTTTACTGTTTTAATTTGAAACCTCGGCTGCCAGTATTATGCTGTAAAAACAACATTTCATTTTTTGCAGTGCAGCTTTGTATTTATGAAGTAGAATATTTATATTGACATAGAGTTAAGGTTGTGGTAAGTTAAAGAAGCAGGTATAGATACATGAGACAGAAGATTCCCAATCTTTTTCGCATCAAATATTCATAATTTGGTCGCCAATTACATAAATAAACTTCGGAATTATCTTCCAAATAATTTTTTTAAAAATCTGAAATGAAAAAATGTTTGATGAATCAGACCATAAATGATATTTGTTTTGTTTGATTGATACAATTTTAGTGTTTGATTTCAAATCGATAACATAAAACAGCAATTTTCAAACTGGACACACCATCGTTCGCGAGAAAATAACATAATTAAAAAATAACAATTGATAAAAATTTCAAATCTAATTTTTGCAGAATTATTGATGCTGTTCTGTGGGAGTTGTGTTAATCTATTACTTTCGTCCCTCTATGCTACGTCATTACATATACTTCATTATTTCATTTTGCTTTTATATTGATAGAATAATGTATTCAGGTTTCACATAACACTAGGGTCCCATTCAAACAACCCAACCTGTTAACCTGGGCTCATCAGGCACTAACCAAAAATATTCTAAATAGAGTCAGCAGTTAGCTAATCGTGCACAAAAATGTTTTTCGAACACCAACCACAAACGTCATGAACCGTCATGTGATTTAACCAGTGCGAACGACCAACAAGTTAATAAATCGGTCCAAAAATAAATCTGTATCTAAAATTTACACACAAGTACTTTTTTCTTAAACTTTGCGATGGAAACTGAAATCAATTTTTCTACTGATTTTTGAACATTTTTTGTCTTTATTTAAAACCTATTTGTGTTTTTCGTTTTTACGAAACTTTGGGGAGCATCTACCGAAAGCGTTTTTCGAATTTCGAAATGTATGTATAATATGTATATTGTATTGTTAGTTGCCAATCTCTTTCGGTTTTGCAACTTTTGAATTATTAATTTTCTGCATTAGAAATCATCATCATTTTAATCGAACAGGAATTTTTGATATCTTTCTTATTTTTATATTTTACCAAGCAGTGTACATGAAACCAACTTAAATTAAACTGTTCAGTTAGAAGCATTGTAGTAAAATATGACAAAATCATTATATAAGCTCCTAAAAGTTATTAAATTATATCTAAGGGAACTGCTTTTTCCTCTTTGATAAGCTTTAAAATGTTTAGCTTTTTGTGCAAAAAGTAGTAAAGAAAAAAAGAAAAGGAAATTTTATAGTAAAATAAAATTGAAATTTCTGGTTCATTATTTGCATTGATGTAAATTTCAATTTCTGTGTTATTCCAGTGATTCATATTGTTGATGTTTTGTACAGAACAACGAAAATGTTTGTTGATTTGTTCTCTATTTTTCTAAATAAATATCTTTTGTATAAAAATGTTTGAGAATTATGACTTAATTTTATGCTAACGTGATCCTTAACTTACACAATAAAACATCAGAAGAACATTTTGCTTCTAATAAAGAAACTACAATGAGCTACCATCTTGATTTTAAAATATGAATATGGAATATATAGAAATGTCAGGGGCGGATATAAGGGAAGGGCGATGGGCGATCACCCCTCCCTTGAGACCCCTCCATCAGTAAATTTATTGCATTGAAGTTCAAAAAACTTAGTTTTAGACGAGTTTTGATAGAAAGGAATCGTTGAAGGAAGGAAGTTTCGGCTCTCGACAGAAATTTTTCAGAATTGAAGTCCGAAACCTATGTGATCAATATTTGCAAACCAGTATACATAGTATTAAGTAAATAATAAAATCAATCGCCCCTCCCTTGAAAACTTTCTGGATCCGCCCTTGAGAAATGTCTTTCCATCCCATCTTCATTTCTCCAACACTTTAAAAAGAATTGACAAACGTTCTTGGAAAAAACTGGACAGCTAATGTGTCTAATTTCTGCAAGTAATATCTAACAGAAAACAAGAAAATTTCCAAACTAAAAATTGATAACCTTCTTAAAATAACCCAGTAATTTTTTTGAGGAATTTTGAAATCTTCCTGAAATTAGACTGAAATATTTCTGAAGAATTTCGAAAACTTCCCAATAATGGCCAGTCATGTTTCTGGAAAAATCAGAAACTTTCCAAGAAATCTTACAGACGTTTGCAGTAATAGTTTGTCACCGTAATGATTTACGTAGAAGGTCCTAACTCATTTTAGAAAATATCGCACAATCTGATGTAGAATTTCAATCAAATACTTAATACCTTATTTTCCGGCAATAGGGAAAGTTCAACCTATTAAATATTCGTACTTTGATTACTAAATATTGTTGAGACACTTATAAAGCACAAAAATTCACCATTGCCACAGGCCCGTCATTTAGGGGGGCAGGGGGAGGGTCAATTGCCCCCACCCTGACTTTAAGAAATCAATGTAATTACATATAAGTGGGCTTGGGTTTTGTTGGTTTCTGGTGAAATTGTATTGTGTTTTTACCCTTTGCCCCCCCCCCCCCGGAAAAAGTTGAAATGGTGGCCCTGCATTGCCAATTTTAAAGCACAATAATTGAATTTTAATGAATTTTTAAAAACCCGATGAGCAAAAAAGCGCGGCTTGAAAACAAAACCAGTGACGTCAAATAGTTCTAATTTTAATCTTTCACCCACAAAAATTGTATTGCAGCTATACTATCTTTTCATTGCGGAGTTTTTTTCCTTCTCTCATCAATTCGTTGAAATCTATTAATTCACTGAGGAGATAGGTTTCGTCAAAGGGCAATCTAATAACCTGCCACGGGTGTCAGCGCTGATTGTTGTAAACTTTTTGCGGCGAAAATCATATTTAAATATTTAGCGAGGCATTACTTGGCGACTTTTACCTTTTTCCAGCAGCCGCGGAAACTGCCTTATGAAAGTACGGACAATCGGTTTCCGTTCAGGCAGATAAGGAGTCCACGAATCTTCTGACGTCGCGTGGAAAATCGATTAAACTTTAAAAATTATTTTTAAAAAAACTACGTGTCGTATCGGATTTTTTTTTTCCACCGATGATGATCATATATGTTGCGCTATCATGTAAAAATAAAATTAAAAAATCGAAAACTTCCCTGTTCTTGCAAAGCTAATAGAGTCCAAGAGCGCACATTTCTCCCTCGTTTGAGGCTCAGTCAATCTGGGCCGGCAGCAATTTAGAGAGGGACAAAACTCTGGATGAAACTCGGAGTACATTTTGACACTGGTAGCAAGAAGTGTTTTTCACAACAGTGAGAAACCTGCATTCATGAAATTTGTAACAATTCAGGAAAAAATTTTGAAATTTTTCTTGATTTTGGAAAGGACGCTGTTGAAAACCTATGAAATCCCGAAATGTTGCTCAGGAATTATCCTTCACGTTTCAAGATTCCCTTACAGTGAATGCACGCTTTTTTTTTTTTTTTCTTTTTTTAGGCAATAAGTTTTGAATGTTCAAATTTTCAATTAACCACTGATGCAATTAACTTGCGTCCACTGTATTACTTTTTTAATTAAGGATAGCCATGGGTTTGTACAATATTACTAAATAGATTTTATTTTTTGTTAGAAAATGTTTGAAAAGTACATTCCGGCTGCTAATAGATGCAGAGGTGGCGCTAGGAAATGTCCGACAGGGGGCAAGCTTGCCCGACAGGGGGGCACAAGTATAATTCAAAAATTTGGTTACCCCCCCCCCTGTCCCCAGTTTTTTAATTTTTTTATGATGCATTCGATTGAAAGGTAATCGTTCTTACCATGAAACTAAAACTAAATAGTACAAGTACAAAGATTGAAAAATTTTTAAATCCCCGACCCAGATTAAAATGAACTACACTGCTCAAAAGCATTTTAAATTTAAATATATTTAATTTTTTTCGAGAGGACAAGGTAAACACGGAAAAGGAAAGATAATCCTTACTAGTAAAATTGACAGTCGCAAAAGCAGAATAAAGAGGGAAAATTGAGTATTCTTTTAAAACCTCATACTAAGATCAATCTAGCCCTGGATTAGGGGCGGTTTCTTACTGCTTTATACAATTACAAGTATTTTAATTGTTAATAAATAGAAAATGGTGTCAGAAAAACATTTAAATCATTGAGTTTTCTTTTCCCGTCGACCAGCAATCTAGTGAAGCCTTGCCAAAGCGGACATTGCCTACTGTTGGCCAACGAATCCCCAACCATTTGTTCTACTAGGGGAACTTTCTTTTAAGCCTTTTTCCAGATTCTACAGTATCCAACTCAAGCAATTTTTTTCGGCCAAATGTTCACGTTCTATCTTACTCATTCTTGTCATACTAAGGTCGGAATGCAAGTGAAACACGGACGATTGCAACTCATCAATGCAATCGCAAATTCCCACACGAAGATCATTCTTTATCAGTTCCCTAGCAATTTCCCATCAGTTTGATATTTTCTGGGACAACTGCCATTTTTTAACAACCTTCATGAACGGGTAATTTCTGGAAATCCCAGTGTAACTAAAATCTTGTTGCGACCAGACCTGATGCATCACGACGGTCTTTCAAACATCTAAATTCGCCGCGGAGTAAATTTTATCAGTTTGATGAAAAGTAGATGGTGTCGTTGTAGGAAATTTAAAAGAGAAATTTTTATTTTCAAGAATATTAAAAAAATAAATTATTAAAGCAACAGTTTTCCGCCCTCTAGTATCCATAGTGACGTCGGTGACGTCAGTGTAACAAGAACTCGAAAGATTAGTGGCAAAGATGAAGTGAAGAAAAGTCTGGTTTATTTAATCTATATTTGGCAACACCTAGAAAGCAATACTATTTTGCTCTTCTGTCGGTGAGGAAGGGGCGTTTGAACAAATTTTTATAAGTTGCTTTCATAAGTTATTTCTCTGCGATAAATATGATTAGATTTATTTTGATTCAAAACCGAGCTGGGAAAACTCGGCTTGCGAAATGGTACATGAATTTTGATGATGATGAGAAGCAGAAATTAATTGAAGAAGTTCATGCAGTCGTCACTGTCCGTGATGCAAAACATACGAATTTTGTTGAATTTCGCAATTTCAAAATAGTATATCGTCGATATGCTGGTTTATATTTTTGCATTTGTGTAGATGTGGGCGATAATAACCTTGCTTATTTGGAAGCAATTCATAATTTCGTGGAAGTCTTAAATGAATATTTCCACAATGTTTGTGAACTGGACTTGGTGTTTAATTTCTACAAGGTCTACAGTGTTGTTGATGAAATGTTTCTCGCTGGTGAAATACGAGAGACGAGTCAAACTAAAGTACTAAAGCAACTTTTAGTGTATAATTCCCTTGAATAAGTACAAAGATTTTAGCGAAAGCCTTGTTGGATGTTGCATTCCGTGTCAATATGTTTGTTTGTTTTTCATAAATTTTATACTTCCTCCGAAATCTGAATTTTCTTGTGTTTTATTCATATCATTAAAGCTACAGAATTAGCGATTGTTTGAACAGTTTATAAGAGGTAGAACTGAAACATTCCCTGAAGTGTTTATTTCAAAAATCTTGGTTTCTGCAATTACATTTTGTATGCTGTTCATGTTATTTCTATTAGCATTTATTAGAACATCATATTTCTTGTAATATAGATACATAACTATCTTTATATATATTTGAAAAATTATATTTCAGCTGTAAGTCAAAAAAATGACCAGCCCAGGCGTTTTTTCTTTTTCAGTGAGTTTTACTCAAAAAATTTGAATATGTATTTACGATTTAGCTGGTCGAGTCAGTGTGAACTTTAGAGCAAACGTATCTCATATGGTTAAAACCTAATGTGTGTTACTTGTAAAAGTTGGAATTAAAAGTTTTTTGTTAAAGAAGATATTTGTATTTAGTTTGTTTATTTGGGGAACTTTGACTGACAGAAACTATAAACATGATGCATAGATTTATTTTAAAATTCTAAGTTAAATCATAACCTATTCCTCTTGAAAGACTAGTTCATACCTAAAAGTGTAATTTCACTTTCATGTGCTTTATAAAATTCTTATAACACTAAAAACTTTGTTTTGTTTTACATAATTTGTCAAATTTGCTTTTCATCTCCCTTTTTTTATCATGTGTATGATTTGCATTGTAAGTTTGCCTACTTATCTTCCCACTGAAAGTTAAAAGATGCATCTATGCTCAAAAGCATAGTCGTGTTGCAGTTTTATGCTTTATTTCGTTGAAAGATTCTAGAATTTTAAAAAAGCCGAAGGGAAGAAAAAGGAATATGAGCTGCTTAAAACTCGAAAATAATCATGCCACACAATATTTTATATATTTTATTTTTCAGTATCAAAAATAAAGTCCTGCACATTTGGTGAAATTCTATGTTAAGTTTCACGTAATATTAAAACAAATATATAATTTTTTAACAATACATTAAACAGTAAAATAATGTACCCAGGATTTTCTAATGGTTTATTTTCTTAATCAGAAATTATACCACTTTATAATAGTTTATTTTTGCTTTCTTCCTTAATATTGCTAGTAAAAAACATGTAAATAATTTTTTTTGTAGATATTTACAATGTAATATAATAAGGATTGAAAATATCCTCCCACACAAATTTATTAATGTCTAAGTGGTTTGATTGTAGAGTAAAAAAAAAATGGTCAATGGTTACAACAGCGGATGTAAACGAATTTGAAGCGTACTTGTAGTGGAAAAGTAATGTTTACCAAAATGCAAGTTTGAAAAAAAAAAACGGGTTTATTTGGTCCAAACACTTTTTGTAAGAACAGTTTTATTTCCTGAAAGTCACAAGGACTTTATTTAATAAATGTTAGATATTCACATTTGTACCTAATTTCATAATGATTAAGAAAATAATGAAAAATAATAACTTATAATTTCATTTCTTCACAAGTAAAGCTCTTTATAAGTGAAATATTGTTCGAAAATCTTAACTATTAAAAAATACTTCAATAGCTCTTGGTGTAAATTAATGATCTGAGAAACAATTTATTATGATAGTTAAGACATAATTATAAATAATCAAAAATAAATTTTGAAATTTAGTTACTTATAATAATAGCTTTCTAGGATAAATAAAGGTACAATTGAAATCTTTTATTCTTATGTATATAAAGCATTTTGCAGTGTCAACAAATGAATCCAAAGTCTGATGTTATGCATATCACATAGCTATAAATTCAAAAGTTCCACATATATTTTATGTTTAAAGAGTCAATAAATAATACAGATCATGTGAAAATTTACCATGATTAAATTAGAGAACGCTTATAAAAATAAGAAAAATAAGCTTTTAGGAAATCATTTTTTTCATTGTTAACATATTTTCTCCTTGTTTAATGCGTTCAAGAACAAAATTTCTTTATTTTCTAAAAAAAAAAGGATGATTAAAAGCCTTGAATGAAAAGATAAGTTCTGAAGTCTTTTACAATGCTGATGTATTCCTTATTTTTCACAGTACTAATTCAAACAATTAAATACTTTCTTTAAATGCATTATAATTATAAAAACAGTCATGGAAATTAATGTTTATTGATTCTTATGCAAGTTGTACATGGAATTTCTTCTGTTATATTGGGATCAAAAAAGTTATTTGAAAGTTGAAAATTTGACATTGAATTCTATTTATAATATGACAAAATATGACTTTTTACAGTCAATTTATGTCTAGTGCTCTTGGTCTTTAGTCATTTTTCATTAAAATATATGCCAGTGACAATATTTATACACACTATGGATTGCATCAATGATGCATAAATTATGTCTACAAATGTTAAGTACTCGAGAAAATTTGGTAATAAAATTTTGGCTGACATATACATTTCGGGCTATTTTGAATCTTAAAAGGCTGGAAAAAATAAAAGAAAGACAACTAGTTGGACTTTTTCTCCATTAAATTTTAAAATTAACTTAGTTGGTCAGCCTCGTACACTTAAGTATTAAATAGAAAAAAATTCCATTGATTGAAGAAAAAAAGCTACTTAGTAAATCTACATTACATTAAAAATAGTTATTAGTTTGGAAATTTAATAATCTGAAAGTTCTCTAAAGCTTTGGTGATTAGTTTGCATTGATTAGATTTTACATTGCCAATAATATGTAAATTTTTTGAAAAAAATTGTGGAAACTAGATATTTTTTCAAAAAAATTTGGTTTTTTAAACCATGCTTTAATAATTTCATCCTTTTGTTCAATATGTAAAGAAAAATGGAAAACATACTTCCATTTACCCTCAGTGAAATGATATCGGTGAAACAGATCTTTAGGACATAACAAACAAGCTTCCACAGCCAACCATTGGAAGAAGTGTCTTGAACTTTCCAGTTCAATTTTCTTCCTACATTAATAATTTCTATCAATTTTCTTCCTATTATATATAAGACAAACCTTTACTTTTCTAAAACCTTCATGAATATTTATTTTAATGTAAGTTTTGTGTCAAACTTCTCTTTGAAACATTTCCTTTAACAGGGAAACAACTGAATCTTATAAGAATTCTCACCTTGGTGTACATTTGCCCCTGAGGCTGAGGTTATTGGGTACTGAAATGTTATTAAAACAATTTTGATTTCTTTTTTATAATAAATGGTTTAAAATATGTAGAAATAGCTTTAAATTATTTTTAAAAGAATACTAATTTTGGCAAAAATAGCCACTAGAAAATGACCAAGTTGAATTTTGCTGATACGAAGCACACATTTACCCCATCCTACCGTATTCAAATCATACACCATAATCCTTCCTTCCTATCAGAGTAGGAAAAGAAAATCTTTCGTGCCAAGCTTGAACTATTGATATTAAAGATTTTATAGAAATCTATATGAAAACTCTTATAACCATAATAGTCGACATAGTGCAAGTCTCATTTAGGGGTGTTAATAATTAGGAGGGAGTTTCACAGAGAAACGGAGCATGTTTAAGGTACGAAAAAAAATCTTGCAAATATTTTTTTTCCTTTTTAATCAAGACAAAATTTGAGATTTAGAATAATTCATAGTAAAAATTCAAAGCATTTCAGAAGAAATCAAGACAAATGAAGGCAAAGAGAAGATTATTTTTCAACAAACTTTATTTATCAGATTTACAACATTGTTAACACATTAAACGGAGAGCATCATACAAAATTAATTCAGCAGCAAGCAAATGTTTAAAAAAAAACAAAATGTCAAAATATCACAAAAATTCACCCCAAGTTATCACTTCTCAAAATCATGCACAAAATTTTAAATTACGTTTTTAGAACAATGCAAATTATTTTGTACTTGGATAAATTTAAGAGATTCATAGTTTTATCATCCTAAATGATATATTCTAAAGTGAACTAACTTTAAAATTAGAATTTTTTTTAAGTGCAAACGGTAAGAATATTTCATACAAATGTTGCTAGTGAAGTGAAATCTAGCATTATATACGATGCTAACATCTTGATTTATACATTCCACATGCAACAGTAACATTACCAGGGGTCATTGTGAGTTCATGAAAAAATACCTGAAAGTTTTGAAGAGAAAATGTCTGGAGGGGGGGAAAAACCAAGGCCCCTATTATTTAAGCACAACTAATTTATAATTATACATATTTAATAATAAATTGCCTTTCATAAACAAAGAAGACACATTTCATACATTCGAATAGTTTCAAATAGTTTTTAGTCAAAAAAAAAAAAAATAGAATGGCATCTTAACATTTTTGTTTGATGAATATTATTAGTAACTATTGGAAAATCACCGAAAATTCGAAAAATAAAAAAATACCGGAGGTGGGAAGACAAAAGCATAATTAAAAATATTTTATTTCCGGTATTTTCGAACATGAAAATACCAGAATCGATCATGAAAATACCGGAAATCCGGTAAAATACCGGACCACAATCACCCCTGCATTACATATCAAATATAGCCAAAAAGATTGAGTTCAAGTTAAATATCAAATTGATTAATTGCTTTAAAAGTTTATATTTTAATGTGAAATTTTTTTCGCAAGTTTAAAACTAAAAAATACTGTAAAAGTAATTCATTTTGGCGATTTTGATTGCTTCTTTTACCTCATTATATGTCATTGTATAATAATACTTTTATACCATTGCAAGGTGTAGTTTATAATTCATATAATTTCAAAACATTAAAGAATAATTGGCGATTGCAAAGAAAGTGAATGATTATATCTGTTTCAACTCGTCCAGCAATGTGAAAATTACAGCACAAACTAAAGAACTACACGAATAACTCAAAATTATTAACTTTTTTTTTTTTTTTTTTGACATTTTGAGACATGATTCCCAGAATCATAACAAATCTGATGAATATAAAACAATTTCAAATTTTAAAATATATTTCTTTAAAAAGTTTAGTATAAATTGTTTATTCAAATAGAGACTAAACAGAGGAAGGGGGGAAGCAAACACAGGGGTAAGGTTATTTTAAAAAGAGAGAACAGATGAATATGTATATACTCGCATGTATATTTCATGTAACCTGAGAAATAAGTTATTGTGATACAGAAAAATAAACAAAGTGTTTGTGAGTGAACAATAATATTTTTTAATTTATTAATTTATTATGTTTTATAATTTATTAAAAAAGTCTTTTTCATCTTTTAAAAATCTATCTAGAAAGAAACTGAGTGCATTTACAAACATTTCACTAAACTTCTATTCCAAAAAACATACTTAAAAACAATTCAAACAAATTAAATGAAACTTTTACAAAATTTGAAATTACTTTAATGGACCCTTCAGAAAATTATAGAGCATTCAATATACTTCATAATTTCATCAGTACTTAACTTTGTCCTTTTCAAGCCCTTTCTAAATGCATAACAAAATGTAAAATAGTAAGACAAGAAAAGTTTATAGAATTAAAATAAAGCTGTACTTTTTATAAGTTTAAGAATAAAATTATTTCAGAGATAAAAGAAACATACTGTATTATGTTTCATTAAACCATTGAAATTAAAATTTCAAGCCTTTTAGTATTACTTTGAGATTTAACTAACAGCCAGTTTCTGTTTCAATAACTTATTCATTGTTGGTTTTATTTACATTAGTAATTCATTGTGGATTTAAAAGTATTACGAATTCTGGGAGTACAGATTTTTGAGTTAACTACATTTCTTTCCTATATTTCTGTATCGAAATAATTGGAAAAAACTTTTCTTGAGATTGCTTTATTATATTTTTTCTCTGTTTGAAAGTTCTTACCAAACATTAAATATTAAGTATTTTGGAAGATTGGAAAACTTTATATTTTCTTGATATTGTTATTATTTTGCAAAAGTAAGACCAGTGTTTAATAACAAAAGTCATTTTCACAAAATAACATTTTTTGCAAAATTCCCTGGAAAGAAAACCCGGATAGACCCATGCTTATTAAACATTGCTCAGTAAACCAAGTTACAATACTGGAATTTTACACTGGACTAGACAAGATCATGTGAGCTTGACTTTAACCCTTGTAGTTTTAAAAACAGTATGCATTTTGTGATTTTATAGTTTTTAAATTTCATGATGTTTCAAAGCTCTTCACCAACTTTGTTGAGTAGTGCATCACAGGTTTTCTTGGCATCTCCTAATAACATAGCTGTATTTTCTTTATAAAATATTGGATTATCTACAGCTGCATAACCAACTCCTAAGCTCCTCTTCATGACAATAACCTAAAAATATGAAAAGGACTCATAAATCATATTCCTATCATGCAGTCATGGTTCCTATATGGAGGGAGAGATAGGGGCAACAAAACAATGGGTCATGAGGTGAATAAACTACTGGTAAAACTTATATTTTTATATCTATTTTTAAGCTTGACAAGAATGGATGGGGCCTGTTACACTCTGGCAAGAAAAGACCAAGGAATGAATGTGGGGCCCAATGCCCATGCATGCAATTTTCATAATAAAAAGGACAAGTATGCTACCGTGCTAAGAGTGGTATCTGCATACGATCTGAAACAGATACTGCTGTTTAAAGTTTTGCCTCTCCATGTATTTGATTCAGGAATGACTTTTCAGAATTTTTTAAAAAATATTTCCCATTCTCAAATGACTATTAAATATTGCATTTAGATAAAGTATGTTACTAAGAACCATCCGGGGAACACAACTCAATTTTTTTTAAAGTGCAGATAAGACTTTTGTGCTTATTACGGCAGTATGTATCACAGCTCAAGTTACCCATGAATTAGTTATTCTTTTAATACTATAATTCATATTTTCAATTAAAATGTGTTCTATATAAAATGTCAATTCTAAGGAATTACTACACATTAAATCTTCTACCCAGGAATGCCTTGCAGGCAACTTCCTTTAAAATCTTACTTGGGACAAAGCAGTGGTAGATAATCATACAGGCCCGTCATTTTTTTTTTTGGGGGGGGGGGGTCAATTGCCCCCCCCCCCCCCCCCACCCCTGACTTTGAGAAATCAATGTATTTACATATAAGTGGGCATGGTTTCTGTTGTTTTCTGGGGAAATTTTATTGTGTTTTTATCCTTTGCCCCCCCCTCCTGGAAAAACTTGAAATGACAGGCCTGTAATCATAGTACTCTATGGTAATAACTATTTCAGTGCAAACTATGACGTGTAAATAAAAAATTTAATGATTCTAGAAAGTATTTTAGGGCCAGAAAAGTATGAAATATTTGAAAACGTTATACATACTTGTTTGGATAGCCAAACTTTCAACACTGGCATGCCAGCAATAATAGAATTAGGATCTTCTTCAGCTGCAGAATTAACAGTATCATTTGCACCAATAACAAGAACTAAGTCTGTATCTTTAAAGTCGTCGTTAATTTCATCCATCTCAAGAACAATATCATAAGGCACACCAGCTTCAGCTAAAAGAACATTTAACTGTCCTGGCATACGTCCTAATAGGAAAACAAAATTTCTGTAGCATAATGATATTTACGAAAATAAAATGAAATGCTAACAGTGACAAAAATGAAATACAATGTCCTATGCTATCTAGGTAACTGATAAAATGTTTTAAAGTACAAAGAATCACAAAGTATATATTAAAATAGAAAAATATTGTTAAGAACAAAGGTTGAAGGTGACGCTCCTATAACACAGTTAATAAGTTTCTAGAGACAGCTGTGTTGTGCGAGATCTAGAACAAGCACAAAAAGGGCACTTAAGTTACAAAAACTCAATAAGAACTAGAACACAAAACGAAATACATTGACCACAACGTAAATATAGATAAAATGCAAACCTAATGAAGAAATATATTTTCATGTAAAAAACCAATAGTTAATTTTCTTCCTGATTCGTCAGAGCTTAACCGAACAAAAAAGGTTTTTGTTGAACATTATCTCCTTCACTTTCTGAAATTGTCTCTTCATTTGAATGAAGTAAAAAAAACATAAATTAAGCACAAATCGTCAAGAAAATACGAAATATAACTGTTTCAAGGTTAACCTTTAGGAGCCAAGCGGTACACATGCTGTACCTTAAGTTTTTTTTTTTTAGAGGACGGGTTGAGATTTTCACTCGAACCCTTTGGAGCCGGGGATTTTTTCAAGGCTTCACACGTCTGGTACGACAGTTTATACCTTCTTTTTTCAATGGAAAAGAAATCTGTGGTTCAACTGTTGTACTACCTGTGTCGAAAGACAAATTTCTAAAAAACAGCCCGGATCCAAAAGGTTAAAATGGAGCCTATTCATCAGTTCAAAAAGCTCACCATGCAACAAGTAATGGGAGAACTGAAACGTAATCACATGATCACCAGCAGGATATATGCCAAATGGATCCACCAATAGGAACTCACGACAAGAGGCAATAACTGACCAATCAACAAACTGTGAGTCAGTCCCAGAGAACAGAAGGAGGTGAAGACAACCGATAAAAAGCCAAGCACAAAAAGCAACAAAGAAACAAACTAGAAGAAGCAATTATAAAAGATGCTTCCAGATACCTGGAAAAATTGGAACACTGGAAAAATTATTGACTAATATAGTAAATCATCAACCTTGAAAAAAAAAACATCAGCAATTAGTCATTGATAATAAAAAACATTGATTCTTTCAAAACATTGATGTCCAACCACTAGTTTTTGGGCAGAATGTAGAAGACATGGATGTTTTTTTACATTGTGGGAATATAAGTATTTATGAAATAAAGCAGTTACTTTGTGCTGAAAAGTAAAAAATAATAGCACATCACAACAGTAAATTGCATAAAACTGCAGTGAGCAGATGCCTTTTCAACCATAAGCTCATCTGTTATACACTGATTAAGGGGTTACTGTGGCCCTGAAACAGATGTCTGCATTTCCCTGCAATTTTTTACAGTTCAAAATTGTAGTCTAAGGGCATATGAGCAGTAGACCTACCTCATAGAATAAAAGGCTAAAATTGTTCTATGTAAGCAGCCCACAGCAGATAAGAAGGTTCGATATTATTTAAGCTAGAAAATAGGTAACAAAGGCGTCAAACTTTTGCAAAAAAATAAACATCATAGACATTCCATGTTGTGTGAACTGATGGTCCCCACCTGACCATCTCAAATTTGGAGGACATTTTAGAGAGGTGTCTTTCTGAAGCTAACCTATGTGAATTTTCAGCTTCCAAGACCCAAATGATGAGGATCTAGGATACCTCAAAAAGAAAAAAAATAGGTGGGGGGGGGAGTCAATGGCAGATCAGCCAAAACATGGCAATTTGTTTCACAAAACTGATCTGAAAATTTGCATAGGTTAGTTTCAAAGACATGTCTGCACCTCTACAAAATTTGATCCTATTGAGAGATGGTAGGGTGGAGACAAGGAGATCACTTAACATGGAATGACTATGATGCTCTGTTTTTAATGTACTTTAGGTACCTGTTTCCTGCCAAAGTCAAGGCGACATGGCTGAACTAATAGCGAATTGTCCTTACCCACTGTGGTCTGCTTGCACAAAAAAGTTCTAGGCCTTTATACTTACTATGACGTAAGTCTGGCGCTCCTGGGCTCTTACTGAATTGTACTATTTTCTTGTAGAAGTACTTGCATCAATGACAAAAAAGCATTTTAGATTTTAGTTCTACTGATGTGTTACCACTACTTTATATGAAACACTTGAGATATAGACTTTCAGTTAAAATTAAATTTTAAAAAAATCAACAATTTTCAATAAAATGGCTCTATAGTGCAACTTACCTGCAACCGGATGTATCCCAAATCGAACTTTTTTGCCTTTGTTTGTCAAAGTTTTCACCATTTCAGCTAATGGGTATTGAGCTTTTGCAACACACAATCCATAACCAGGAGTGATAATAATATTTTTTGCCTCATTAATCATTTGCACAGCCTGAGATACATCAACTTCAGTATGGGTTCCTGTAACCGCCATTGGTTTTCCAGTTCCAGTACTTGAAGTTCCATATCCACCCAAAATAACGTTAGGCAAAGAACGATTCATTGCCTAAAAAAAAAAAAAGAGTATATAAATGTATAGTCCTTGTGCATTGGGAGAAGGGAAGGAGACTAATACAAGGGTAAAACTGCTTTAGGTTTGAGTTAAGAAGTTATAAAATGTTTTAATAAACAAATAAATATTTTCCGTTTGTTTCATAATGCAGCATGTTTTCTATTGCATAGCATGTTCTGTACTTTTGATTATTCATTTAATCATTATTCCATAGCCTTTGTACATTGTTTTTTATTTCTTTTAAGTCTTCTTTCCAATCAATACTAACCTTACACATTATATATGAAAGAATTGCTCCTGATGAACCAATAAGAGCGCCAACAATTGTCATAAGGTTATTATTCAACATAAAGCCCTCGGCACAAAGTGCCCATCCAGAGTAACTGTTTAACACAGTTATTACAACAGGCATATCAGCTCCTACAATAAAAAATAAATATCTATATATAATGCGGTTTAAATACGAGAAAAGCAGAGGAACAGAGAATAAGGCATTTTTGTAACTTTGACACATTAATTTGATCAATGCTACTTAAAAGCTACTTTAATAGCAATTAAAATAATTAAGTACTGCATGAATTTAAATATTTTTAAAGTGTTAAACATTTTGAAAGTGTTGAATATTTTTTACGGTAAAAGATTAAAAAATAAAATTCACTGAAAGTTATGTAGTAACAAACATCTTCAATTGAACAAGAAATATTTGTTTCAATCCAAACAAATACTCAATGTTGATTCCTTTAAATAACTTTAATATTTTAAAAAATTTAACAAATATTCCTTTTTTTTTACCTTACTAAAATTTATTAATGAAACATAACAGTACAAACATTAATTGCACCTAAGTCAACAAAGATTTAACAAAGAAAACATGTGAAACTGCTTAATAACAATAAAATAATAACCTCCAATAGCAGCAGTCAGTGTGACACCCATAATCATGGAAAGAGCACTTGTTGCACCTAAACAGCTTAACCCAGCAGCACTACTACTGGACATTAAATAGTAAGCCATGGCAGCCACATTGCCAGCCATTAGTGCAGAATTCAAAGCATGGCGTCCAGGAAGAAGCAGAGGTGCAGAGTTCAGGAGACCTGAAAGAAGTTTAAACCATTGTTAGTAACTGCATTGTGTTTGCACTCTTTGATCCCCCTGGAAAAACTTGAAATGATGGGCCTGTCATACACAAAGAATTTGGTAAAAAGAATTGTAAACCAATGTGATATGCATAAACAAAACATGGAATGTGCAAAATTTGTCAAATCTGTAATATTCTTATTAACAGTCCAGGCTAAACAAGGCCCGAAAAATGGAACAAAATTTCCCCCTTGGTCTTGCCTTTAATTTAAAAAAGAAAAAAAAAATGAGCAATGAGAAAGTAAAATAATTTTCTAAATTCATTCTCTAAAAATTTTTAAGAATTGAAATTTACTAAATAGGGTTCAGCTCTTTTACATATATTAATCGATACACTATATTAATTAGCTTATACCAGCAACCCTTGTCAGGGTGAACTAGAACAGATGTTGGAAAATTGTTTTCATGCAAAGAACACACACAAATAATAATATAGAAAAATAAATAAAAATTTATAATACCTTGAAGTTTTCCATAAGCAACTAATGAACCACTGAATGTCACTCCACCAATAAAAGTTCCCAAAAACAAAGCAGTTTTTATAGCATTTGCTGCTGGATCTACAGCAAAGGTTGGGTAATCAACCATATATGTAGCTATACAAGTAAGAACAGCTGCCATTCCAACAAGACTGTGAAAAGCAGCTACCAATTGAGGTAGATCAGTTATTTCAATTTTCTTTGCAATGTATAAGCCCAATGCTCCACCTATAAATTTAATTAAAAAATAAGGAGTTATCAATGTCAGAACATTAAAAGCAACATTTTGATAGCAAACATGTTTTAAAACACTAAAATAAAATATCTTCAACTTTAGAAAATAATATAAGTTGATAAAAAAATAGCACTAAGTTGATAATTTAATTGTTACAGCTAGTAGCAAGCTTTTCCTAAAAGAGGTGATGTGAGGAGAAACAAGTATCACTATGGATGGATTCGTCAATACAATCAAAAGCTTAATATTTGTTTCAATAACTTTTCATGTATATTATTTAAAAAATGGTAAAAATTAATAATTTAAAGAAGCTTTCCCTCCATTATATTTCCTTGTATTGCACATGGTCATAAAATGGCAATATTATTCGCTCATTTTAATCTTAGGCAAGCCATTTGTAGCAACCCAAATCTTCAGAAATTTTATAGTCCTGATTAATGGAGATTTTGCATCCATGGGTGAGCACAGATCTCAACAAACTGTATCAACTATCATCTGAATACCCTGTGTAATATGAATTTTTACTCTTAATTCTTTTTTGCAAATTAAAATAGCCACTCGAGTACTGTAAGTGAGGATAAAATGCAAATAAATAAATAAATAAATAAATAAATAAGGTCGAGTAAGAGGGTACTTTACTTGAAATCCATTTTAAATGAAAAGCTAATTGTGACAGGAAAACAGCAAAACTGGAATCAATAACTAGATAATTATAGAGTATGACTAAAACATTGTTCCTTATATGAACCTCCCATAAGGCGGGAGGGGTTAGTGAGCAAAGTAGGAAAGAGCCAAACCTTCTTGTTTATACTTCCCTAGTATAGTAGAATGGACCTATTTTTCATTGAGTGATGGGAATGCAGATTCATAACACAAAAATATCAAAACTGCATTACTCAACTGCTGTTGAAAAAAAAACTAAACTATCAGATTTCTGTGAAGTGATATTTTCTCCCACCTTTTCCCCACTAAAGCACAGAATTACTGTTATGTGAGTTTGAGAAAAGTATCATGTGTCAGATAAAATACGTGTCAGATTTGCTTATATTATGTATTACAGAAATTATCTGGCAATTGTAATGAAAACCTTTTAAAGGGGCCACCCCTCTGAGCAGCAAAATTTCAATGAACAAAGGGAGGCTCAGTGAGGTTTTAGGGCATCTGCTAATTTTTCTTTTTTCTTTGCATTTTTTTTTTACCTATTGTTCATTATCTTCATTTTAAGAGCTTGCTTATTTGGTTTCCTCTGAAAATAAAACACGAAAAAAACATCAAATTCCAACTTTTCCCTTACATTAGTATGGGATACAAAATGCGTTTTTCTCAATATCTCAAAAACTAAGCTCTACAGATAATGTGCCTTACCTTCTCACCGCAATATAGATATAACTACCTACCATAACATAATAGCATTATTTAATATTTTCAGATATAAAAAATATATATTTTAATATTTAACTCTTAAACAGGTTTTCATGAGCTCAATTTCAAAAGGTTGGGGAGCACGGGTTTCTTCATTCTCCTTAATTTGTACACTGAGCTTGATGGGTTTTATAAGACCTCAGTCTTTGGGTATATGCACCTAAAATAAATAACTCACCTGATGCCATACTGCCAGCAATTTGCACCGCTAAATCTGGTGATATATCCATTATACCCAAGGTTGATATAATTCCTGATGATACACCAACCATCCCTAAAGCATTTCCTAAGCGGGAAGTTTTTTGAGAAGCTAATCCAGCAAGCGCTCCAACACAGCATAATGAAGATCCCAAATAAGCCATCTGGTGGATTTCTGGATAACCAGCAGCTGCCAAGGCAGCATAGCCTCCAACAAAAGCAGTGCCTGTACAAAAATAATTTTACTTTTAATCAAAACACAAACTATATTTTTATAAGTCCAAATAGTTATCAGTAGTAGTTAGTGTTGTCAATAAAACACACACACACAAATGCAAAACAATTAAAAAAATTAAAAGTATGAAAAGAAAATTATTTAGCAATTTCACCACCAAATTTTTTAAGAAATACAAAATGCCCCAAATTAAACCATACATTTTCAAGAGAGCAACAGCAAAACCTAAGTCATGTGAACTTCTGAAACATAATAGGAAAAGATAATGACTTGTTTTTCAGAGCCCATTATTTTTTAAAGCACTACCACCCTCTTTCCCATAGAGCAATTTACAAATCAGTTGTGTAATATTCAGGTACAAAGGTGGGGTATGAAGATCTCCCTAGTAATGCCTTAAAATTGAAGACCTTAAAAGTTCTGGGCTATCCTCAACAACTAAAGAGTGGTGCTCATCAACTCTGTGCCCCATTTCCGTGATCGGCACATGTTTTCAACAGATATATGAAAAAACTAGAACATGATTTTAGACCAACTCCTTGAATGATAATACTGTATTTAAATAAAGACTTTCTGCCTCTTGATCACAAAAGAAAATTAATCACATGTAAAAACGAATGGAAATTTTTAAAAAATACAAGCAAAAAAAAAACACTTTTGCATTTTGCAACAAACATATTGGAAATTCCTGCAGAAAAGGCATTGATAATAAAACATGAAAGGATTGAAAAAAGCAATTCAAATTCAAATGAAAAAAAGTCGATCTGGAAAATTGAAAATGATATCCTGCGTTAGTGTATAAAGGGGGGGGGAGGGGGTAGAAGATAAAACAATGACAAAAAAAAAGTTTCTGTACCTTCTAGTTGCACATCTTTTCAACCCTAAACACCCACTTATTATCCTATAGAAATTATACTTCACTCAGAGCAGATTTACTCTCCATGGTGTTTTAGAGTTACCACTTAACAGTACAAAATGAGGTATTCCTGCACATGTAAGGAGTACTATTGGAAAATTCTCATAAGAAAATCATACGTAGACACACAATCAAAATTTTAATACCTAAACCTCCTTTTAAATGTCACTTTTTTAACATTTTAGTACCCGCAATAAAGAAAACCAACATTACCTGGTATCCCGTACAGGTAGTTATATTCCGGAGGGTCTGTAGAACGTCTGAACATATCAAGCATTCTTTTAGTAACAAGAAATCCACCACAAATGTTAATTGTAGAGAGAAATGTAGCACCTGCACCAAGAGCTTGAGGCAGTGTGTGAGGCAGAACTCCACCTCCCATCAACAACAATCCTCCAACTGCAGTTATGCCAGAAATAGCATTAGTTACTGACATGAGTGGAGAATGCAGAGCTGGAGTTACACCCCACACAGTATGGTAACCTGAATAAAAATTCAAAGTGTACCTCATTACATAGCAGATAAATTAAGACATTAAAAAAGTAAATGTTAAAGTAAAATAGTCCATTCAATATTTCATTATGTGGATAGGTAATTACATTTATTTCTATTTATGATATTTACTTGAAAAAGAAATTATTTCCGGAATTTAACAACATTTCAGAAATTGAAATGTCAGCACTCATTTTTGTGAAATGTATGAATTTTTTTTAATTTTTTTCTAATATTTAAAAAAATGGTTACAAACAAAAATTCATAAACAAAGTTTTGGGCTTTGAATTGCATACTATGTACATGTATATGCTTCTTAGAAAAAAATCATACTAATTTCCTCACACCTCAGAAACACATTTTCTTTTCTTATAGACCCCAGGGGGTGCAATATTTATTTTCATCAATGGCTTTCCATAGGTTCTCGACTTTTCATTCTTTATGAAGAATGAAATATTTGTTTTATATATATATATTCTTTTTAAAGTCCAGTTAATCTCAAAGCAAGTGAAAAATATAGTCATATGTATTTCCTTTCAAAATGTTTTTAGTAGATCTAATTAATTAATCACACATAAATTATAAGTATAGTAAATATGATAGCTATTTAAGTTTAAATAATGCATTTAAAGATAATATTTACAACTAGTCGTATGACAACTATCATAGTAATGTTTCAGTTTTATAATAAAACATGTCACAAATATATTAATTAACTGAAATACAACAGCAGAAATATATATTAACAGTGCATGGCGTAATAGTAGTGCATGCCAATTGACAAAAGTTAAAACAGGAACACCTAATACATATACTAAAAGTTAATATACAGGGTGTCCACTCCAATCGTGGACCAATAGCTAATTTCTAAACCGTTAGAGATAAGCATATAGTTTATTTAGGAAAAAATCTCCAAATTATGAAAGGAATTTTGGGTCTATTCACTGTTTTTCAAAAAATCAAATTTTGAAAGAGTTACGAAATTTAAATTTTTATACAGCCCCCCAGCCCTATCAATCATATTTAGTAAAACATTCTTGACACTGTAACATTTAAAACTAAAAAAAAATCACTGTTCTATCATAAAAATTGACAGAGTTATGACGTTTTGAAAAATCAAGATTTTGAAGGATTTCGCATACGGTCCCTTTAGTGATCTCTCGATGACGTCATGAAATAATGCAAAATCTTGATTTTTCAAAACGTCATAACTCGGTCAATTTTTGTGGTAGAAGAGTGATTTTTTTTTAGTTTTAAACGTTACAGTATCAAGAATGTTTTACTAAATATGATTGATAGGACTGGGGGACTGTATAAAAATTTAAATTTCGTAACTCTTTCAAAATTTGATTTTTTGAAAAACATGGAATAGACCCAAAATTCCTTTCGTAATTTGGAGATTTTTTCCTAAATGAACTATATGCGTATCTCTAACGGTTTAGAAATTAGCTATTGGTCCACGATAGGAGTGGACACCCTGTATATATAAATGAAAGAATGCTGTTTACTTGACATGTTTTTGGCACATGATATATGCTAATTAGAGACATTCTGAATAAATCTGAGGTGAATTTAAAATTTCTTAGGACAGTACTATCTTGCCAGTCACTAAGCAGCTATTCAACTAACTTTTAATAAAATGCACAGCCAGAATAGAGTTCTGGTAATTTTCAGCTCAAAAAGAGATAACTTTAAATAGTCAAGACTCAATTTTTTTAAAAAAAATCAAATTAGTATTAGAAGTTACTTTTATTGAAATGCACTTTCTGTAATGAATTTAAATTTCCAGCTTCTTGACACAAGCAAGGGAACTGGAAAAATAAATAAAAAATTTAGAATTAGGAAAGCACAGTATTTCTAAGCACCTTAACAAGGATCGGGAGATATTTTTAGAGTAAAAATTAAAAATTTGTAATGTCAAAGGGCAGAAACTTAATATTCCTTTTTTCTTTTTATAAGCTAAGATAAGCCTTTTAATTTCTACGGACTGACTTTTGACATATGTTTGGCAATTGCGATCAATCAAACATATCTAGAAATAATACATAAGATTGCTATGTTGCCCTATTTCATAATTCTTAACCTTTTGGATCCGGGCTGTTTTTTAGAAATTTTTCTTTCGACCCAGGTAGTACGACAGTTGAACCACAGATTTCTTTTCCATTGAAAACAGAAGGTATAAACCAGGGCCGTCACGACCGGGGGGGTGAGAGGGGTGTCTCACCCTCCCAGCGATTTTTCCCAGTCGGCAAAATCAGTTTGATTCGGAATTTTTAATGTTTCAGATTTTCAAAACCTTTTTTTTCTTTAAAAAAATGCTCAATCACACATGTACAGTTACACGACCGTTTGGAATTATTTTACCGACTGTTCCCTTCAACGTATCATTTCCTGGGCATTTTGACCGAGTAGGCTCATGTATAAATACGGCGACGTCAATCGTCAGATTCACTAGAATCGGCATTTTTCCTTTTTCAAATTCAGGATTCGCGAAATGCTTCATTTCCCCTCTTTTTTATATAGTACACATGTACACAGATTTATAATTTGTTAGAATACCATGTTTGGTAATAATGCTTCATGTTCATTCTGTTGATTTCATATCTCAGACACAGAACTTTTTAAACTGCTCACCGAATGCTTATTTTGCCGACTGCTCAATTTGCCGACATAATAAGTGTTCACTCAGTGAATTCGGCTCTAAAGTCGGCATTTTTGCTTTGATTCTGAATTCAAAATTTTTGAGTTAATTAATAAGTAGCTTTTTTTGAGAGATATGTTTACATTTTCAATTTTAATAAAAAAAGAAAAAAGAAAAGCATGTACCGTTTGAATCATGTGATGATCGTAGACAACTGTTCAGTTCATTTGAAAGAAGATAAATCATTTCAGCGACTTCTTCTTTTACTGCAATTTTAACTTGCCGGTAGTTACTTCAACTAAGTCTCATTTTGCCAACATTATACCGATGGATGCGCCGAACTCAAATTTATGTGATGGAAAGAAATCATGTCATTTTGCCGAATTTTAAAATACGTGTCGGTAGTTCTCAAAGGCGGATCCATATTCTAGTTAAGGAGTGGGTTGTTATATCTTATGGAAAGGAGGGATCACAGTGCCATTTTGGGGCAAAAATATGGGATATTTGGCAATTTTTTTCGAAATATCAGTCCTAAAAATGCAGTTTTAGGCTACATTTGATTGTTTAAGGACTGACCAAAGGAAAGCCAAAATTACCTATTTAGGCCTGTAATTTTTGAAAATTTTCGGGTGAGAACAGGCTCTTTTTGTGTCACCCAGGGCTCGTTACCTGGGTAGGAAATATGTTCTTCTATAGGGTCATTCCACGTCAAGTGATCCAAAATCTGAGAAAAATTTTACCTTACATTTTTGTATTTCTTTCACATTTGGCTCATCAATTGTACCCCTTGAGGTAATCAAAAGTCTCAATTTTTGGATTTTTATCTCTATTATTTTTTCATTTATGAGACTTTGAACTTTGGAAAAACCCTCGTTTTTCCATGGATAAGGGTACATAAAAGGGACCATAACTCGGCACCAAATATAGATAGAACGATTTGGTAAATGGCATTTTAAAGTACGTTAGTTGCCGCTTAATCTGATATGCAACATGACTAATTTGATAAAAATTTTCTTTTTCAAAAATGAAATTTAAATTTCAAATTTAAATTTCTCAAAAAACATATAATTAATTTTTTTGAAAAAATTCTCAAAAATTCTTGTGTATTTCATCTATGTTTGTACAAATTTTTAGATTGGGATCTCAATGGGATCATATTTTTTTGAATTTTTGAATAAAACTGTATAGGAAAAAAATGATATTTTTTAGATTCTATTTATTTAAATACTAAGTTCTCTTGCTCGTGATGGTCTAAAAAGTAGTAAACAAACATGAATATGTTTAAAGTGAGCTGGCATGAGCTTATAGATTTGTCAGGTTCACCCCCCTAACCCTTTCTTCCCCGCACAACCACTCTTTTTTAATTCAAAACTGTTCAAAATGTTTTTAAAAAAACAAAAACTCTTTGATACAAAATGAATAGTAAACTTATTTAAAGTGGGGAAATGGGTTTCCTTATAACTAGACGAAGTATCCCCCTCCCCACCCAAATATACCATTCGCACTATACTAATATG
>JAXGGA010008317.1:0-52500 GCA_038373865.1 Uloborus plumipes
AACTTTTACGAACGACCTCTAAAAGCGGCCATTTTGATGACGTCATCACAGAATGACCTTGACCTCCGATCAAGTGTCTCCCGGCGTTTTTTTGTCCTCCTATGTGAATATAAGCCCTACATAAAATTTCAGATTGGTATCCGGAAGTGAAATATTTTTGCTCTAACTCCACGGACTACTCCCCTTTTTCAGATGGAAGAGTCAATGGCTGCCAGGCACACAAAACGCAAACAGACAGTTTTGTGAAATTAGAACACCAGCGACCGCATTTATTACAGTACGATTTGAAAATTTTGAGGCAAAGCTCAGGTATAGAGCAGTAAGTACGCTCCTAAGCCAGTGCTAAGGCAGAAACCTGCTGGTGTTCTAACTTCACATTAGTTACCAGTTTTTGTTGGCTCTCTTTGCTCCATAAGAGGATTTTTGCCAGCAGCTCGCTTAATTCCTATTCCATGCTGATGAGTACATAACAAGCACGAAACTGCAGTCCATGGATGGAATAAACGAGCTGGTGGTGTATTGCAGATTTTAGGTTGGCTGACTATGTATTCTTACTCAAATGAAACATTTTTTTCTCGTAAATCTGAGTAATTGAAATCTAAATGATAATAAAGATAAAACAAGTCCGAATTTAAGAGTTATCGTTAAAAAACACTTTTGCAAATTCTGTCAGTTGGCTTATGCTTAAAAAAGAAACAAATAGCATTAAACATCCCATTCTAAAATTAAACAGTCTGTACTTAATGTGATTTATGAGTGTATCTTTTTTATCAAGTCTTTAATTTTAGGATTAGTTCTTCAGAATCCTAAGAAGTTTAAGTGTTTTAACTGCTATCAATTAATATTCAACAGTATTTAGATTTTTCTGCATTCATAGCAAAAAATATTTGTCTCGAAGCCTATTTTGAACATAATCTACAATAGCATCAGACGGCTAAAGTGTGTAAATGTGAAGAAAAAAATTGTTAGAAATTTCTATACAACGTGGATGACTTTCTGTTGAAGTAAGCTCTTACATTTGATTATCAATGCAAAAGGTCAGTAATTCTGATTTGGATTTCTTAAGGAGTGTCTTGCAGAGAAATAGACAAAGAATTTGAAAAAGGTCAGCATTTTTTTTTTATATTCATCCTAAAAATCATCAAACCTAACACTGAATGTATACTTAAAATACGTATAAAATTTTCTCCATGTATCACTGGAAAATTATTAAATTTAGGTTGATACTTTCAGTATTAAATTTGATGTTTTATTCTTTTTTCGCCAAAGAAGAGAGAAATAAACTGAAGTTTCATTATAAAAGAATATAGATGGCCTATACTGGTTCTTTGTACAATTTTAAATTTAAATTACTTAAAAGCCGGATAATAATAGAAAGAGATGACATAGCTAAATTCATTTACTATTCTTCATTCCTAAGTAAGTTCTCATTGCTTTCCATCCAGGCATTTTAAAAAACACGCTCCCTAAAATTCTAAAATCTTAGGACTATTTTTCCTTTGGACAGCTACTGCACATTTCAATAAAGGAGTAACTTGCCATGCTCTCCTCTTTCTCCTGAGAAAAGTTCACAAAACATTCGGAGCTCTAATTCGTAGTTTGTTGATACAGTGAACTTTACAGGGTCACCAGCAGAGAAAAAGTCTCATTCTTTGGCAAGGAGTTTGTGAGTTAACTTTTTTATAAAATTTCATCACCCGTGAAACTATTGCAGATCAAGGATCCATTCTGCAGCATCGAAAGTTTCATTCGTGTCAAGCGCAACAACTTTTGTTTTATATCCGAAGCTAGCGTTAAGTACTTTGCAATATTGTAGTTCAGACAATTTGTAAGCCAGCCTCCTGACACTTAATCGTCATAATAGCATAATATTTGTCAGTTTAAGGGTTTTAGTTTTTATCAATATTTTTATGGGGGTGTTTGTCAATTTTTTCGAAAAATTAGACCTAAAGAAATGCACTCTTATGCTATATTTGGCCGCTTAAGGGGGGGGGGTCATGCCCCTCCCCCTTTGGATCCGGGCTTGCTGGCGACGGCCCTGGATGGGACTTAGCTAAGAACACCCTCGATCAAGTCGACTTTTAAACAAAAATAGAATCAGAAAAATCTGCTATTATTTTTAGTCTCTGCGGAGCCACAGATACGCCAAACTCATAAACACCTTCCTTGTTGCGTCGGGGTTGGAAATATCAGGCTTAAAACTGAAAATTTCACTTTGAAAATGCAAAGCCGGTTTTGGAAAAAAAAAAAAAGAGACACTGTTTTCCCTAGCATTTTCATTTTTACACACACAAACACACACACACACACAAAAAAAAAGAGGAAAATGGGGCGCAGCCAAGAGTAGGGAAGGAAGGAGGAGGTTTCCGATCTTTATCCCTTCATTTGAAGTCAGGTACTCTAGAACTTAGTTTTTTCTAACTTTGATGTAGAAAGAATTCCCGAACCCCATTCCCTGTTATGTCATTAAAAATAGAATGCAGTTGCTTATTTGGAACTTTATTTCAAAAAACTTCCAGAAGAGCGTCCCCTTCGTGACCATCGAGACCCTCCTCACTCATCCCAATCATTGAATACCTTCTTGAATTTCATTTTTAGGATTTCAATATCGAAAAAGTTCTGAGATTCAGGCACCCCCCCCCCTTTCCCCAAGATTGTCAAAGATCGTCTAACATTTCATCTTTCTTGCTTCAATTTCGAATTTTCGCAGGAGGTGTAAAATTTCGTTTTTAGGACTTCAATTTTGAAAATTTCCCAATGAAGCATCCCTATTTTATGAATTCCGAGAAAAGTACCAAAACCCTCTTCCCTCCCCCAATTTATTAAAGATTGCCTATATATGTGTGCATTTAAGACTTCAAATTCGAATAATTTCCGGGGTAAAGTTAGAGAGCTCTCGAATTCCCCATACCAACATAATTAAAAATCCTCTAAAATTTCATATTTACGACGTCAATTTCTAAAACTTTTCGGGAGAGCTCTTCCACACCAATCCCCTCGAATTTAGCAATGCGCCAAAACTACTAAGGCAGGGATTCAAGTGAAACAGGCAATCGCAAATTACAATCGCGACTGGAAATGAATTACATTAGAACGTTTCTTGATAAAAACATCGTGACATCAGCGTGACGTTTGCCTATGAAAAACAAGCTAGATAAAACGTCACAGCCTACTTGGCGAATAAGAGGAGATCGCTGAGTGCTTGTGAGCTCTTATTGGCTCCACCCGTAGTGACGTCATGCCAATTTAAGTTGATGATAATGTAATTCACTTCCAGTAGCGATTGCAATTCGAAGCGATCGCAGTGCTGTTTCACTTGAATCCCTGCCTAAAACTGGTTTAAAGTTTCACTTTTAGGAATAATAAAAAAAAAAAAAAAATCTGGGAGAGTCTTTTTAAGCCATATGTCGTCCGGTGACTCACAATTAATGCGTGTTTGGAATTCAATTTCGAAAAATTTCTGCGGAAGTCCCACTCTTAAATCTAATTTAAGGATATGGGGCTTGGGCCGTGGAAGTCCCCGTGAAAAATCGTGTTTTCAATTAGATTATTAAGGATGAAAAACATTACATTTTTACTTTTTGCTGTTATGGGATCTCAATTTTAAAAAGTATTCTTGAACTTACACTACTGTTTTTGTGTTTTTGTAGCTGAAAACAATCTTTTTTTGCATTAACAATGGAAATTCATATTTTTTGAGAGTTCTCTTTTCCATTTCATCAATTTAACACTATTAATACTTCCTTATGAATGCTTGGAAACAAATTCTCAGATTTTTTTCCTATTTGTTGATTTATAATAAAATTACTATTTATCATATTTTATTCTAAACGTTGGCGCCATGGAGAACTGATGTCGATTTTGTTTTGAAGCTCTCAACCGGCTTCGGCTTCTATCTTAAATGTTTACATTCGTCATATACTGCTCATGCGCAATGTGAGCCGTATTGTTTACTTGCGTTAAGCATTCCTTTCCACTTTCTCCCATTATCCAATGAGATAGCGCTGTTTCTTTGCTGCGGACCGTCAATACCAAAATACTGTGTTCATTGATTGTGTTTGTTCACGGTAGTTACGGGTCGTGCGGTGTACGCTACGGCGGCAGCCATTTTTGTCGACAGAGTATTATGGCTAGCTCTCATAAAGATTCTGACAGCGATGCTTGGGCTCTGTTAGCTTTAAAATCTGCACCCGCAAGTCCATCAAAAGTGCAATGGAGTCCCGAGCCCAAAGGAGCCGCAATTGCAAGGCTAGAAGGAAGAGAATTCGAATATATGATCCGCCAATATCGGATAACTATAGGACGCAATAGCCGTGTTGGCGAAGTAGATGTAAACATGGGTCATTCGAGTTTCATTTCTAGAAGACATTTAGAAATAACTTTTGAAACTCCTCATTTTTTCATGATCTGCAATGGTAAAAATGGTGTATTTGTTGATGGTGTGTTCCAGAGAAAAGGCGCACCTCCTCTACAGCTTCCAAAAACGTGAGTTCAATTTAAGCCTAAAACGTGTTTATGTTCACCCACGTTTTTTAAATTCCGCCGAACTTTGTTTGTTTACATTTTTGTTTACATTTCGTCGGGCACTTTTCATGTTGTAATTTTTATTCCATGGAAATTCATTATTACACTTTCAGACGCAGAATATCACGGCGTGTAATGTTTACGTTTTTGTTTTGTTTGTGTAAACAGTAAAACGAGACGACATGTAGGCTTACGATAACATTACGGAATGGTATAATTTTAAAAATCTTGCAATTCAACTGTCTTTAAAGCTTCTTCACACACATTTAATTTATATATTTGTTGTTATTTTACCTATATTTAGCATTACAAGTGCTTCAGTTTCAATTATCTGTTTGGGAATTTAAATGCTGCCTCCAGTATTATTTCATCTGTCATATCCTGATAAAATGATATTACTAGTGTTGCACGTATTAAAGCGTCATATTGATAAAAAACGGTCATAATGGTCTTACATTGATTGTTTAAGTGAAAAATATAATTTTTATATGCAATTTTTTTGTTAATTTGGAAGTATTTTTCTCATACATTGTTTCTAGGGCTTACTTTAAAGAAGGCACTTGGATTTCAGTTATTATTTATTCAGCATTATTACTGTTTGAGAATTAAATGCGCTTTCTTTCTGAACAATTTCTCGGAAATTTTTGTGAATAACTACAGTTAAGCATGTAAAAGCCTCATTTTTTCTACAAACGTTTTAATTTTTTAAGGTTCTTTGCTACCAAAAACCATGTTATATCCTATTTTACATAAAAGCATTCAAAATTAATTGGGCAATATTGGTACAGTAATATTAATCTACATCTACTGGTTTAAATTAAAATGTGATCTAACTATTTATTCAGATCTTTTTTTTGGTGATTGCATGGTACTTTTGAACTGCAGAAATACTGTTGTCCTCGCTTAATCGGGTAACGGATAAACAAATACCCCGCTTATACGAATTAAATATCTGGAACAGATGACATAGACCAGGAGTGGCCAACCCGCGGCACGCATGCCACAATGTGGCACGGCAGAGCAGTAGCACACGAAGACATTTTGAAAAAATTCCATAATTTAAAAATGTCTTATCTCAAAAATATTGATAAAAACTAAAACCCTTAAACTGACTAATTATGACGATTAAGTGTCAGGAGACTGGCTTACAAATTGTCTGAACTACAATATTGCAAAGTACTTAACGCTAGCTTTGGACATAAAACAAAAGTTGTTGCGCTTGACACGAATGAAACTTTTGATGCTACAGAATAGATTCTTAATCTGCAATAGTTTCACGGGTGATGAAATTTTATAAAAAAGTTAACTCTGCAACTAAGACTAAGAAATCAGATTGGACAAAATCGGTATGGTTGCTCAAATGAAGATCCTTAAATTGCTTGAAAATAATTTGAGAAAAGAACTTCAAAAGTATCATCAAAATTATTTACCACAAACTCCTTGCCAAAGAATGAGACTTTTTCTCTGCTGGTGACCCTGTAAAGTTCACTGTATCAACAAACTACGAATTAGAGATCCGAATGTTTTGTGAACTTTTCCCAGGAGAAAGAGGAGAGCATGGCAAGTTACTCTTTCATTGAAATGTGCAGTAGCTGTCCAAAGGGACAATAGTTATAAGTGTTTAGAATTTTAGGTAGTGTGTTTTTAAAAATGCCCGGAAGGAAAGCAATGAGGACTTACTTCAGGAATAAAGAATAGTAAATGAATTTAGCTATGTCGTCTCTTATTATTCAGCGTTTGAGTAATTTAAATTTAAAATTGTACAAAGAACCAGTATAGGCCATCTACATTTTTATGATGAAACTTCAGTTTCTTTCTCTCTACTTTGGGGGAAAAAGAATAAAACATCAAATTTAATACTGAAAGTATCAACCCAAGTTTAATAATTTTCCAATGATACATGGAGAAAATTTTATACCTATTTTAAGTATACATTCAGTGTTAGATTTGATGATTTTTAGGATGATAAAAAAAAAAAAGCTAATCTTTTTAAATTTTTTTGTCTATTTCTCTGCAAGACACTACTTGTTACCCTTCTGAAATCCAAATCAGAATTACTGACCTCTTGCATTGGTAATCAAATGTAAGAGCTAACTTCAACAGAAAGTCATCCACGTAAAAAAAAAATTTGGAAATTTGTATCAACAAATTTTTTTTCGCATTTACACTTTAGCTATCTGATGCTATTGTATATTTAGTTCAAAATAGGCTTCGAAACAAATATTTTTTGTTATGAATGCAGAAAAATCTAAATACTGTTGAATATTAATTGATTAGCAGTTAAAACACTAAACTTCTTAGGATTCTCAAGATCTAATCCTAAAATTAAAGACTTGATAAAAAAGATACAGACTCATAAATCACATTAAGTACAGACTGTTAAATTTGTAGAATCAAATGTTTAATGTTATTTGTTTCTTTTTTAATCATAAGCCAACTGGCAGAACTTATAAAAGTGTTTATTAACCATAACTCTTAAGTTCGGACTTGTTTTATCTTTATTATCATTTAGATTTCAATTACTCAGATTTACGAGAAAAAATGTTTCATTTGAGTAAGAATACATAGTCAGCCAACCTAAAATCTGCAATACACCACCAGCTCGTTTATTCCATCCATAGACTGCAGTTTCGTGCTTGTTATGCACTCATCAGCATGGAATAGGAATTAAGCGAGCTGCTGGCAAAAATCCTCTTATGGAGCAAAGAGAGCCCCAACAAAAACTGGTAACTAATGTGAAGTTAGAACACCAGCAGGTTTCTGCCTTAGCACTGGCTTAGTAGCGGTTACTTACTGCTCTATACCTGAGCTTTGCCTCAAAATTTTCAAGTTGTACTGTAATAAATGCGGTCGCTGGTGTTCTAATTTCACAAAACTGTCTGTTTGCATTTTGTGTGAATTTGATTCATCAATTTACATAGCGAAGTCTAGCCGACGAGAAGTTTTGCCAATTCGTTCAAAACATCTTCTACTGTTGGGGTGGCATTTCTGTGTATGTTCAGAAGAGCAAGACCATTCAACCTTGTATTGCCAGTGGAGTTGCGCAAGTAGTTCTTCAGTCGACGGAGAGTTGAGAATGGCCCTTCACTTGTGCACGTTGAAACTGGAAGGACAGCTAATATTTCTAACAGTTTGTAAATATTTGTTATGATATTTTTATTGCATACAGCAAGAGCTTCAATTGCAGTTTTTGGAAGGGTAATATTGTCTTGGCTTAGCCTTGTTAATCTTTTGTACCATAAGGACATCTCGATTCTTAAATCTTCCTCGTCACCATCCATATAATCTTCATAAAACTTCGTAAGTTCTTCGAATGTTTCAAATTTTGGTGTTTCTGAAACTGAAGAAATGGTAGGAATAATACTTTGGAAACCCAGTAGAAATTTTAGATTCATCAGGAAGCGAGTGTCTAACTGAGTCAAAAACAAATCCAGAAATGGAATGAAAACGTTTACTCGAAAATATGCTTCTTAAGTCGTCGATGTAAAATGTTCAGGATTAGTTTTCCTTGCAGCTTGTCGTGGAATATTTGAATGAATGAAGTGAAAAGGGGGCGCTCCCAAGACAGCGCAAGCACTGCGACCATAGGTCTATTGTACTATCCCCATTAGAACCCTACAAGAGCCCAATAGCTGAAATGAACTTAAGCAGATGTCTAACAGGAATGCTAGACAGTTCATAGGGATCTAAACAATGGTACCCCAAATGTTCAAACCTGTAAGCAGAATAAAAATCACATTCACACAGAACATGACCAGAACTTTCATCTGCCTCAAGGCAGCCTCTACAAGCTGGGTCATCAGTGATACCCAACAGGTTTAGGTGTCTATTAAGAGTACAGTGTCCAGTGAGAAGTCCAATAGACATCTTAATCTCTTTTCTGCTCAAACTAAGTAGCTCCCTGGACCTCAGCCAGGGTTGACGTTAGTTGAGAGCTTTAGCTTGCCTCTGTGAGTCAGACTGAAGCCACCTGGCATATGAGTCATTCATAAGCAGGTTTCTTATAGTATTCCTGACTTTGTTATAGGGCAACCCAATAGCAGGTTCAGGACCTACGAAAGGCATGTTGGAGCCCAATTTGGCAAGCTGATCAGCAGCTTCGTTTCCATCAATGTTACGGTGGCCAGGGACCCAGTAGAGTGTAACCTTATTCTTGCTGGCGAGCCTTGCCAGTGCATTGTGGCATTCCCAAACTGACTTGGTAGTAAAGCAGTAGCTATTGAGGGCTTTTAAGGCGGCTTGACTATCAGAGAAGATTTTTAAAACCTTACCAGTTAAGTCGCGTTCAAGGCAATTGGTTACACATGCCAGGATAGCAAGAACTTCAGCCTGGTAAACCGTAGCAAGCTTCCCAAGCGAAAAGTAAAGCTTTGTTTTGCTGCTGCTGCAAAAAGCACCAGAGCCAGTACCGGAAGAGGTCTTAGAGCCGTCAGTGAACCAAATTTCATTGGCATTACCGACAAGCTTCGGAACATCCTTCCATTGTTCTCTGGAAGGAAACACAATGTTATAATTAGCATTGAAACTAATATGTTTTAACAACCAGTCGCTTGGCATCAAAAAGTAGGGATGCTTGACAGCCTCTATACAAAGTTTATCATAAAGAGACGAGTGGCGAGGGGTCTTTCAGAGACCCAGGAGGTTCAGGCGATATGAACAGGTAATCGCTTCCAGTTCCACTTGTTTGTGAAGTGGAAGTAAACCTATAAGAAGTTCTAGGCTTTGAGAGGGAGTAGTTCTCATTGCACTAGTAATTGCAATGGTAGCCATCCTTTGTAGGGTGGTAAGACTGCTCTCAGTAGTTACATTACGGGTCTTATCCCACCAGGCAATGGCCCCATAAGTTATTGTGGGTACAATAACCCTGGTGTAGAAGACCCAATGGGCAATTTTTGGTGAAAACCCCCAATTACTGCCTATGGCGCGCCTGCAGGACCAAAAGATCCTTTTGGCCTTGTCAGTAACAAGCTTGAGGTGCGAATTCCAGTTTAAAGTACTGTCAAAAATCACACCCAAGTACTTGACTTCATTGGAATAGTCAAGGGGAGAGTTAAAGAACTCAATCTTGCAAAGATCCTTCAGCCGTTTTCTAGTGAAGAGAACCAAGTGCGTCTTGCTAGGATTCACAGTGAGGCCCACCTCACTGCACCAGCTTTCAATTGACTTGAGGGCTGTTCTCATAAGGTTGCAGACCGTATCATAGAACTTGCCCCTTATAACCAGAGTTATGTCATCTGCATAGCCTATACAGTGCAGACCCTTTTGACGAAGTCTTTCCAGAAGTTCATCCACAACCAGGCTCCACAGAAGGGGGGAAAGTACACCCCCTTGTGGACATCCCTGGCAGTTTTCCACTAAAAGGGAATCACCCAGCAGGCTTGCTTTTGTCATGCGGGTGGTAAGAAGACTATTAATCCAGGTACAGACCATGGGGTTTATTCCCTTCCGAATGAGGGAATTGCAAATAGTCTCGGTAGAGACTTTATCAAAGGCTCCTTCAATATCGAGGAAAACAGCAAGAGCCAATTCCTTTCCATTAACTGCACTGTCCAGAGTTGTTGTTAGATCGTACAGTGCTGTTTCGGTCGAGCAGTGCTGTCTCGGTCGAGCAGTGCTGTCTCGGTCGAGCAGTGCTGTCTCGGTACAGTGCTGTTCGGTTTGAGCTTTGCCTCAAAATTTTCAAGTTGTACTGTAATAAATGTGGTCGCTGGTGTTCTAATTTCACAAAACTGTCTGTTTGCATTTTGTGTGAATTTGATTCATCAATTTACATAGCGAAGTCTAGCCGACGAGAAGTTTTGCCAATTCGTTCAAAACATCTTCTACTGTTGGGGTGGCATTTCTGTGTATGTTCAGAAGAGCAAGACCATTCAACCTTGTATTGCCAGTGGAGTTGCGCAAGTAGTTCTTCAGTCGACGGAGAGTTGAGAATGGCCCTTCACTTGTGCACGTTGAAACTGGAAGGACAGCTAATATTTCTAACAGTTTGTAAATATTTGGCATGATATTTTTATTGCATACAGCAAGAGCTTCAATTGCAGTTTTTGGAAGGGTAATATTGTCTTGGCTTAGCCTTGTTAATCTTTTGTACCATAAGGACATCTCGATTCTTAAATCTTCCTCGTCACCATCCATATAATCTTCATAAAACTTCGTAAGTTCTTCGGATGTTTCAAATTTTGGTGTTTCTGAAACTGAAGAAATGGTAGGAATAATACTTTGGAAACCCAGTAGAAATTTTAGATTCATCAGGAAGCGAGTGTCTAACTGAGTCAAAAACAAATCCAGAAATGGAATGAAAACGTTTACTCAAAAATATGCTTCTTAAGTCGTCGATGTAAAATGTTCAGGATTAGTTTTCCTTGCAGCTTGTCGTGGAATATTTACACCTGTCCCAAACTTTTGCAGAACTTCAGAAGCTGATGAAAATATTTTCGAAAATTCCTCATTTTCGTTCTCTCGCATAGTATTTATTTCTGCTCTGATGTCTTCAGCAAGATTTACAGCTTCAAGTAAATCGATGGTTGGTTTCTGTAGAAATTTTGCATAAAGGCATGGTTAAGGCGAACACTTTATGTATACAATGCAGTGAAATAATAAAAGGGCCGTTTAATACTGTGCACATAAGAGAATTGGCGTTAGCAGATGAATCTTTATCAGTCCACTCTGAAATAGTTTGAAGTGTTTCGATAACAGGATCAAAAAGCTTGATTAGTGCAGTCACTGAATCGTACTTCAACAGCCAACGTGTTGCACAGAGCTTCTTAAATTTCTCTCGGCGAGAGCACATTTCCATTTCATCAATGGCTGTTGTTAGTACATGCTGCCTTTTCAGAGTATTTAAAAAATCATACAATGTGGCTATAGTTCTCATGCAATTTCTTATTGCTAAAGCATCACATGCGGTGGATACGGCTAGGTTCAGACTATGTGCTGAGCGATGAACGTAAAGAGATGATGGAGCAATCTCCGTCACGTGGGCTTGCACACCTTTTAATTTTCCTCCCATTGAGGCAGCCCCATCATAGCCTTGACCTCTCAATTTTTTAGTGTCGATCTTTAGTGAGTGTAGTTTACCTACAATCGCCGTAGCTATTCCTTTACCAGTTACATCAGTGATTGGAATGAACTGCAAAAAATTCTCCTTCAAAACACAGTTTTCCGAATCAATATAGCGCACGCACAATGATAATTGCTCTATGCAGGCTATATCAGTCGTTTCATCAGTGAGGATTGAGTAACAGGAAGCGTTATTAATTTCCTTGACCAGCTTTTGCAAAATTAGCTCATTGCATGTTTCGACAATTTGGTTCTGAATGAGTGGACTTGTATACTGGGCATTTCCATCGCTATTTTCTAGCATTTGTTTTAATGTAGGGTCGCATTTGCCCCGAAAACGCAGCAGAGCTCGGAAGTTCCCTTCGTTTATATCAGTTTTTTCGTCAACCATAATTCTTCCCGAGTCTCTATGTCCTCTCAGAGCAAGGCCTTGGACACCACAAAACAGAACAGTTTCAATAATAGGAGATAGTTTTTTCCTGTTCTCTAATTTTCTTTTGACCAATGCATTATCTACTTGCTCGTCGATCGACTTCTTCTTCCCATTCTGGATGTCGTTTAATGTTCCTGCAATCTCTATCGATTTCTGGTGATACAAGCAGTTTTGATGAACAGTGAATTTCTTCACAGCATCTTTCCAATTATCGAATTTTGTTTTACAAAGCTGACCCAGAGGTTGCTTCCCAGATCCAGCACCATCACTCGGTGCGAAGAGCACACAATACTTACAAAATGCACCATCTTGGAAGTCGGAATAGGCTATCCATTTCCATCGAAAAAGCCATTTATGTTGGAATCGTAGATTTCTTTTCCCTTTAATAGGATAAACAAAGTCTGGACTGGGCTCCCAAATATTGTGGAGAACATCTATTTTTTGTTTTTCATCAGACACACCCTTTCCAGCATTAAGTCCAATATCAAAAGGGTGCGCTTCAATAACGCCTTTGGAAATATCGGCAGCATTTACTTCCAATCCCTCAGATACAGAGGATTTTGTGTCATCGTTCAACATAGAAGAAAAAGATGTTTCTTTTTCAATACAAGAAATGGTTTTGCGAACAGGCTCGGCAGAAATATTTGCACTTGCAGGTGATTTTGGTTGGTCATCAGAATTATCTAAATGTGCATCGTTCTCACGAGGGCGTGGCTTTTTGCATAAAAAGTGCGTAATCGGTGTCATCGACCGTTTAGACATTTTGCAGAAATATCCTTTAACTTAAATCTTAAGTAAACTATACTCGGAGAGACTATAACACACAAAAATATGCGTCAAAAAATAGCGAAGCAGAGAGCAGAGCAAATAATCGACGTCGTACGTATTTTAAAAGCATCCACTTTTTCTACAAGGATTCTGCTGGCTGTCCCCAATGTTTATTTCATTCCCTCCCATTCCCCTTTCTATGTCCCACCCTCACCCGTTCAAACATTCCTCATCAACTTTTCTTGCCAATAGAGAAATGACCAAGCAACTGAAGAAGTAGTTTCAAGCTTAATGAGTAAATTTAAGGGGAGGCTAGACAGTGAAAAAGGTCACCTTTTCACGGCCAAGGTCAAGGTCACCCCTCTTCCCTTTGTGCTCGGATCCACAGAGAAAACCAGAGTTGGCCCGGAAAAACATGTTTCTGTGACAAGTGAAGCATGTTTGCTCTTTGCTCTGCGTGATTTTTTTCAAGGAAATGTGGGAGGAAAAAGTGCATGATGAAGCTAATTTTTCGTCAAGGGGGCGGTTTAAACCCCCAAACCTCCCCCTTGGATACGCCACTGATCCTATGTGAAGTTATCAGCTGCCACTTAGCTGTTTCTGCATTTTGCTAAATGCATTTTAAAACTTTTTTAAAGCTTTAGGACGCAATAAAAAATACTTTAAAAAGCTAATAATGCATCACAAAAAAGTATTATTTTTCCCGTAGGTATACGTGAGTGCAGCAGTAAACAAGGCTTATGCACTTTCACCCTATGATTTTTTAAAAAATAAAGTAAGCTATTTTTTAAAAAAATAATATTAATTTAATACCGATTTTAATATTTTTTAACTTTACTTATTAAAAAGAATTGGGAATTTAAATTAAAAAAATTGTAAAAAACATTGTATTCAGAGAAATAAAACTTGTTAAATAAATAAATAAACAAATAAGCGAAAATAAAGAAAGGAAAATAAAAAAGAAACAAAGGCTCTAAATTTAAAGAAGAAATGTGATGATGAAATAAACAGCTTAGAAGCTAAGAAAAAACAGCTACAAAAAGCATTGGATAACAGTCACCATTTAATTGGAGAAGCCAATATGAGACTAACAACTGCGGTTAAGAGGAATAATATGGAAGAAGTATGTTCCGCACAAGCTCTTTTGCAGTCGGGACACAAAATGCTCATTGAAAAGAGGGAAGAACTGACAAAAGTTGAACTGCAACTTAATAAAATGAAAAGAATTAAAAAATAGCATTTTTACATCTGTAATGTTGGCATATGTACTAAACTTCTGTTTAGTTTTTTAATGAAAATAGATGATGTTACATGTGCAACTTTTAATTTATTTTTAATGCTTCAGTAATATGTAGGAATTTTTATGTTCTTACATCTGTTACTCTTCACATTACTATAATTTTATGCAGAGTAAAATCTTACTGAGAATGGTACTTTTTTTTTTTTTTAAACATGTGTTGCAAAACATATTAGTATTCTATGTCTCAAAATTCTGATATAATTCGCTATGGATCGTGTATATTTTCTTTGAAACTCCTTTACATATTTTTTTGAAACTCCTATATATATATATTTTTTTTTCCCTGCTATGACCCCTGATTGTCATTAGAGAAACTGATGGGTTTAGTTCTTTTCTTCTTTCCAGATTGAAATCCTAAAAGAGCAATAAACCATCTTTGGACGCTAAGGGAATGTATGTCCATGTCTCCCCCCAAAACTGTCCAAAATTGAGGCTCTAAAAATCCATTTATAAGTATTCTTTCAGAAATATTAGGTTCAGAGCTCCCCTGCTCCTCCCTCCAGGGTAAGCTTTGAAATGTGAATCATTAAAATGCAGTTATAGATCATCTTTCAGAGACCGCGCTAAGGATTTTAAGTTGTTAGCCAGTAAATAAGCCAAATTTCAAAAGTCTCAGCCAAACTTCGAGAGTTTTAATCAAAGAATTTTAATTGTTTGTTTTTTTAATGTAATAAGTGTATTTTTGCCCCAAGTGAAAATTTCTGACAATTTTCCATTCGCCAATACTTTAGCCAAATCAGAATTTTTTTCGCCGAATTTTCTATTTTATAGCATTTGGCGAGGTGGCGAACGCTTAGCGCGGCCCCTGATCTTTGATGACAGTAGGGGAAAAGGAATGCGATTTGATATTGTTTTATGAAACATTTTTGAAAGCGAAGTCGTAAATTTCATGCCAACTTTGTCAACGTTAAGTAAAGGGATGGAGTTCATAAATAATTTCTCTGAATTTTTAAAATATGGAGTTCCAAAAACGTATCTTTCGCAGGGTCGGCAAGTTTTTGACAGTCCGAGGTTTTATCCAGTTTTAACTGCGGTTTTTACCGTCATGTCAAAAACCCCTTTTTGACATGGTTTTTGACATAATTGTCAAAAACCTAAATTTCTGTCCAAAACATGTTTAAATTTGATATTGATAATCAAAATACATTTTCAAATGAATTTTACAATTTCTGATTTCAGACACTGAAGTAAACTTTTGGAGTTTTAGGTTATTAAAATAAAGTGTAATAAGCAATCCTAAACATAATTGAAGGGCTCGGGAGTAAATAATGGTAACTAGCATTTTAAAAAATCAAACATATGGCTTTTGAATATGGCTTTATTGCTTCGAGAAATTACTGTAACAGGTTTTTTATTTTAAAAATGAAGTGGGTACATTAATTAAGTGCTGTGTGTCTTGGGTATACTTAATAAATTTTTACAAGTGATTTTTTTTAATTTTAATTTGAAATAGTCCGATTTTTAGAATTTGTCAGATACCATTATTTACTCCCGAGCCCTTCAATTGGGATACTACAAGATGCTTACATGTGGAAAATAAAATAAATGAATGAGCTACTATCATTATAGAATAAAAATTAATCATAAATAACAGTATATTAAAACGTAAACCTAATTACAATTTATAAATTTTAGAAAGCAGAAATTGCATAGTGCACATTTGCCTGGTATTATTTGTATCTTTACATACATAAAATAAACCATCTTAAGTTAACAGTTACTTTCGGTATTTAGACCCAAGCTAAATCGTTTTTCCCGCGGAGCATGCGGTAACAAAAGACCAGTTTTGATGGTTTTTGGACGCCAAGTGTATTTCTGAGTTCAGAATGTATGAGAGAGTCCAAAACTCGAGAAGATTCTCTCGATAGACGCTGAGCTACATGGGCTGGAATGTAATTGTACCATCAGCTGTACAAATTCGGCAGAGATGTTGCTTTTTTTTTGACCTTTCTACTATGACATAACAAGTTAATTTCAAAGAATGAGAATTAATTTTCATTAAATTTATTAATTTAATTTTTATTAAACTTGACTGATAAGATAACTAATTGATAGTTTTTAAACATTTAAACAAAACTTCTTTAAAAACTGGATTTAAGTTTTAATATTTAACTTTTTTCACGGCATAACAAGTTAATTTAAAAGAATGTGAATTAATTTTCATTAAATTTATTAATTTAATTTTTATTAAACTTGATTGATAAGATAACTAATTGATAGTTATATAAACATTTAAACAAAACTACTTTAAAAGCTGGATTTAAGTTTTAATATTTAACTTTTTTCACGGCAAAACAAGTTAGTTTAAAAGAATGAGAAATAATTTTCATTAAATTTATTAATTTAATGTTTATTAAACTTGATTGATAAGATGTATAAATTTTTATTTAATATTTTTCAGGATGAGAAACCTTATATGTTTATAAAAAATCTCAATAACCACTGTATTTGAGTTTTAGACAGATTTTTGACGTTTTCGACATGTCATGTCAAAAACTGGCTTTTGACGCCTAAAACCCAACCCTGATCTTTCGACTTATCTTTGACATAAATATGAAAATTGATGCAGTTCAGGACTCTTCCTGAAAGTTTCAAAATTGAACCCTCCCCCCCCTACCCATAAAAAAAAAAAAAAAAAGACAAGAAACGCAACTGTAGGCGATTGATTATGTCAAGGGAAAAATGATGGGGTTCACAAATACTCTGCCCCAGTATTTTTCCAAAATATATATATCCTAAAATGCAATTGTATGCTATCTTTAATGCTACCCACAATATACCGCAATCACTGCCCTCCCAGCGAGATGCCTGAAAGAAACACTCATTTAAACGTCATGTAGAACAATATCATGCAGGAACATTTAAAAACAGTTAAATATTTTTCCCCCAAAATGTATTGCACATTTCAAAGCTTTTTTTTTTTTTTCAGTTATAAATATAACCTGAGGTCTGGCAAGAGGAAATTTGGATCCCTTACGGACCCTTCACAAAAATCCGATCAAGCAAAATGGACCCTTCACAAAAGTTCGATCAAGCAAAAAGGACCCTTCACAAAAAATTTAAAAACTTTAAATCCTAGATTGAAAAATAATAAATTGTTGATATGATGCACTATAAAAACTACTGATTTTTTTAAATTTTTGACTACAGTTATTTTGTGTCAGACCATGATGAAATGGCTCTATAGTTATTTCATCTCTAAGTCAAGAGAAGAAAAACTACGACAAAGCTTTTTTTCTTCACTATAACAAACTAATCAATTATTACACTAATTTGAGCACCCTCATATGCATTAGGGTGTAGCGAAAAACAAAAATTTTGGAATTTTTTTCTGTAATACCTGGCAAAAGCTGTGCATGCGTAAGTACAAAACACGTGTAAAATATTATCAAGTTTGAACAACTCCTTTAGGGTCCTACCAGGGCTTGAATTTCTCTAAAAATACGAAAAAATGTCAATTTTCAAAAATTTTTTGGAAAATATAAATAATCACTATTTTTGTTCTAATACCATTAAAATGCTTCCTTTTAACACTCTTTTCATGCATCTTCAAAATTATTTACATTCTATTCAGTATTAAGTTCGAACGTAAATCGTAAAGTTCCGTGAAATTAACCAAAAATTGACTTTTTTTTTACCATTTTTTGCACATAGCAACAATTCTTCTTTTATAATCCAGATACTATTTTTTTTGCAATGAATGGGCAAAATGCAGCTTTTAGTTGTAAATGCAGTTTTATTTCGTTACATTAACAGCCCAGATCGCACCACAAGGAGGTAGCTGCATTTCGGGTGTCGTTCTGCATTTTCCATCCACCCAGCCACGTTGTTTACATATTTTCAACACATTTATACGGATGCAATTTATTTCTGATGCTAAACAGGTTTCTCCTTTTGAATCAAAGTTTGAAGTTCGACTTATGACTCAGTTTGGGCATTGATGATTGCGAGCCATAAAGTTTTTCCTTTAAATTCATATCTTGTCTCTTCCTTCAATAGCAATCTGCCGTTTCACTAACCAGTTTTTAACCCTTAAAACAGTCGGATTGTAGAAGAAGTATACTTATTAAATCACTGAAAAAATACAACTTGTTTTTGAAAAGTTGTCTTATTAACGTCTCAAGAACTCGGTGGAAGATACTAAAGCTTTAAAAACGGATAAAAGTACTTGATAGACATTGTCAATGTAAAACAGAAAGAAAAAAGTGACCCTGATCTCACTATCAAAAATTGGAGACCTTTCAGTCATTAGCTTTCATTAATTCGAGCTAACAGAGTTATGAAGCTGTTGATTTTCAAGCTGAGTTTCTAATGAGATAAAGACGCACCACAAGGAGGTAGCTGCATTTCGGGTGTCATTCTGCATTTTCCATCCACCCAGCCACGTTGTTTACACATTTTCAACAAATTTATACGGATGCAATTTCCTTCTGATGTTAAACAGGTTTCTCCTTCTGAATCAAAGTTTGAAGTTAGACTTATGACTCAGTTTTAGTTAATGTCAGTTATATCATTAAAAAATACGCTTTAAAAAACAGAAAAAAAATTTCCGTGAAAGAAAATTTCCATGGAGTTGTAATCATATTAAAAATTACACATTCTATAAAAGTTTAAAACTATAAGAATAAATTCACTGGTAAACACGTGTTTACTTTCCTTCCATTAATGATGTAAATTAAAAAAATCGCATTGTTTGAACTGGTAAGACCTAATATTGGCCATAAAAGTTCTCATTTAGTTATCAAAGTGTTTTCTGATGTAGTATGCCTTTCCGTAACCTAACTCCTTTGCAGTTTGACTATCGTCCGCTGCCATGACCAATTACAAGTTCTCAAAATCAAAAAAGCAGGCATTTCTTCGAATCAGTGGATCCACAAAGAAGAGAAGAACATCAATTAAATGAATTATAGATTGCGTAACTTTCATTATACATACAATTCCATGTTTCACGGAAATTTTCTTTCTTTTTTTTAATTTCTAATTTCTTGAACCATTATATTATTTAAGGATATAACTGACGAGTATCTTCATCTTGAAAATTAACAGATTCATAACTCTGTTAGCTCGAATTAACGAACGCTGATGACTGAAAGGTCTCCGATTTTTGATAGTGAGATCAGGGTCACTTCTCTTTCTGCATTATATTGACAATGTCCATCAAGTACTTTTACTCGTTTTTTAAATCCGTTTTTAAAGCTTCGATATCTTCCACCGAGTTCTTGCAACGGTTAATAAGTTAACTTTTCAAAAACAAGTTGCACTTTATCAGTGATTTATTAAGTATACCTCTTCTACCCTCCGACTGTTTAAAGGGTTTTGAACTGGTTAGTGAGACCGTAGACTGCTATTAAAGGAAAAGACAAGATATGAATTAATGAAAAACTTCATGGTTCGCATTCACCAATGCCAAAACTGAGTCATAAGTCTAACTCCAAACTTTGATTCAAAAGAATAAACTTGTTTAACATCAGAAAGAAATTGCATCCGTATAAATGTGTTGAACATATGTAAACAACGTGGTTGGGTGGATGGAAAATGCAGAATGACATCCGAAATGCAGCTACCTCCTTGTGGTGCGTTCTGGGCTGTTAATGTAACGAAATATAATTGCATTTACAACTAAAAGCTGCATTTTGCCCATTCATTGCAAAAAATAGCATCTGGATTACAGAAGAAGAATTGTTGCTATGTGCAAAAAAATGGTAAAAAAAGTCAATTTTTGGTTCATTTCACGGAACTTTACGGTTTATGTACGAACTTAATACTGACTATAATGTAAATAATTTTGAAGATGCATGAAAAGAGTGTTAAAAGGAAGCATTTTAATGATTATAGAACAAAAATAGTGATTATTTATATTTTCCAAAAAATTTTTGAAAATTGACATTTTTTCGTATTTTTAGAGAAATTCAAGCCCTGGTAGGACCCTAAAGGAGTTGTTCAAACTTGATAATATTTTACATGTGTATTATACTTACGCATGCACAGCTTTTGCCGGGTATTACAGAATAAAATTCCAAAATTTTTGTTTTTCTCTCCACCCTAATATGCATATCTTTGTAGAAAGTTTGGCTGCTGTCAAAAACAAAATCATTTTAACTCATGAGTACTAAATGAAACTTTTAGAAAAGAATTGCAATTTCTAAGTAACTAGATTCAAATCAGGTGCATAAATTTAATGTTTATATGAATGTTCACTAGACTGTCACAAAATTGTATGGTGAAAAAAAAATTTTGGAATTTGAACTGGCATACCATGCATTATTGTGACATTTGGTATAAATAACTATCTTGCAAAATTTTAAGCTATTTGAAGATTATTAAGTGACAGCTCAACACCATTAAATATTTAAAAAACCTAAATTATTGAGTAATTATTTTTTTCCCAAAGTTTTATAAAATTTACTCAATACAAAATCATTTCTATCAATACTTTTCTTTTAACAATATGCAATAATTACAGTCTCAAATACACTTTTTGCTAAAATTTCTTTAAAAAAAATTTTAAACACCAATGCTGCTTATTTTTCGTAATGTTCCAATGTTTGAAAAATGAGCCAATGTTGCTCGTCATTAATAAGTTGCAAATTTAAACCACTTGCTAATTTAATTGCTTGCTTAGCACAATCATTTACTACCTTCAATACAGACAGGCCCGTCATTTAAGGGGGGGGGCTGGGGGGTCAATTGCCCCCTCCCTGACTTTGAGAATTCAATGTATTTACATTTAAGTGGGCATAGTTTTTGTTGTTTTCTGGTGAAATTGTATTGTGCTTTTACCCTTGCCCCCCCCCCCCCCCCAGGAAAAACTTGAAATTACGGGTCTGAATGCAGACACTATTTCCTTAGCTTGATTGTATTTATTTCTTCCAGCCCAAGTACGAACATCAACTGACAAAAATTATCCAGTTTCATTACAGCTGATTCTAAATCCGTTCTTTCACAAAATATGATAATGTTATCCTGAAAAGATTAGTCTTTTAAGACCCTTTTTGGTTTTTGGACACTATAAAGCTTTTACTATGGCAGCTTTTTCCTTTGGAGGCACGCGATCTGTAAAAAAAGCTAATCATACCAAATCCTCACTTAGCTATCAAAGTTTTCCGTTAAGTTTTTAATGAGTGCTCTAAGAGCCACTTCACTATCAATTTCTGAGTATAGCTCTAGTATTTGTAGAAGAAGTAAGTCATTATGAGGCACATTGCAGCTACTGGGGTACTGAGCCACAATTTCGCATAGATTGTTGTCACGAACAGAATTCTTTTTAATGCTAAAATCTCATAAGATGCTAATTTGTATTCCTCGTGAAAGCACAAATTCTTCAAGCAGTAAACTCCTTTTGCCATCCATCTTGCCCTGTGATAGGCACCTGGGAATTAACCATACAACCAGGAACATGATCTGCATCACCAAGAGAATACAAATACAACAAAGACCAGCAACAAGCTCTGGGCCCAACAGGGCTGGTCCTAGTCAAATTATAGACCCCAATGAAGATCAATGGCCCTCTTAAAACTATCTACTCCCTTGCTCCTTACCGCCTCTTCCGGTAAACTATTCCAAATTCCCACTACTCTGCTAAAATAGTAATTTTTCCGAATTTCCAGGTTAGCCTGAGATTTAAACAGCTTATAACAATGACCCCTTGTCCTGCTTTCCGTGCAAAAATTTAACCCTATAACATCTTTCATTTTGATAAATTTAAACAACTGAATCATGTCCCCCCTGGTTCTCCTTTGCTCAAGACTATACATGTTAAGCATTCTAAGTCTGGAATCATAGTCTAAATTAGAAAATCCATTCACTAACCTTGTAGCCCTCCTTTGTACCCTTTGGTGTTAGTTTTAAAAACTCGAATCACTTTAACAAAAGTGCTTGCTTTTGATTCAATGTCCAATCTTGATGCAGCCTCAATTGAAGACTCAAATAACATACTTTGTTGTTCTCCTGTTTTTGCTTTCTCTTCTTGATTTCTCTTATTACCTTTTCTTGTTTGTTGCTTTTCTTGCTAGTTTTTGAAATGTCAGTTTTCGCCTCCCATAAAATTCATCCTTTTCCCTACTTGGTCCTGAAGGAACTTCCAATCTTCAGGTATTTTAATGGTATATTCACTGTCTGCCTGCATAAGAAATATCAAACATTTTTTCTTCATTTCTTCATTAAACTCCTTTTCGATTTGTCATTGCCTCTTGGATGCCCTCCTATGTTTATTTTTATACATTTTGGCATATTTTTCATAGATCATTTTCAGTTTGGTCACAACATTTGGTTTTTGTGTTATCGGTAAGCATCTTTCTGACAATGTTAATTTCCTAATCTTTAAATCATGAAATAGCCGGCCCAGTGCTTCACCATTTGTTGGTAATTGGTTGTTATTATGTATATCAAGAACTGAAACAAGTTGTTCTATCAGCTATATTTCAGTGTGGATATGATATTGTGAAAACTACTTTTGAATTCTGCATACCACTTATTGTAAAATTAATATAAAGTCAATGTACTGTTATTTAACTATAGAAAATATTCATTAAAATGAAACTTACTTCTGAAAAATTTAGAAAATTAAAACTAAATCAAAAATGAATATAATGTAAGCTTTAGTTTTTATATAAAATGCTGACATACAATTTTAACTCTAGAGCTACAGTAAGTCGAGAACAAAATGGCAGTGTTCCGTTTACCTAAGATGGCGATTAAAAATTACAGTTTCAGAGTTCTGAAAACACTGAAGTTAACAATAACTGATAAAATTTAATGTAGAAAACATTCTGCTTTAAACTATATTATGCTTAAAATGTACAAACTAATGAATAAACAATAAAAAATATTTTTTAAATATTTGTTGCATCATGCATATTTTGTACCGAAAATAGGGCATAAAAATGATTTTGGGTGCTCATGAGAGGTCTGTTAATCTTAAAATATTTGGCTAAAATTTTTACCACACCTTTAAAATGTCATTTGGCACAACTTGAGTGGGTATGCACATTGATTTTTGAAAATTATTTTTTTTGGGACAGTCTAATGTTCACATGCAATAAATGAGTTCTAACTTAACTTTTTTTAATCAGTAAAATATTTCTTTAGTATTGTTTGTCTTTGATACTTGCTCACAAAATACAATTTCACTAAAATTTAGTTTTGGACATTATGGTTTAAACCAGGGTTGTTACCGTAGTGTCCAAAACCTTGCCATCCCTGCATTGTACGTTATAAGTAAACATTCCACTTTTTAAACTTGCAATTAATAAAATTTTACAACTAAGGTGAAAGGAAAGTATATTCTTATGGTTAAGGTATTGATTTAAGGATGACTCAAAGTTAGCTCCGTCATGAAACCTTTCAATAATCATATAGCTACATTGCCTTACAAAACAACTATCATTGTATGTGTATATTTAGTTACACCATATTCTTTTCCAGATGTGTGTTCAGGTTTCCAAGTACCAATATCAAGATAATGTTCCAGTCTTTGATTGATGAAAACAATCCACCATTTCATTCCCGTGTCCCTGAATCTCCATGCAAGCCCATGGCTCCGTTACGTATAAGTATTCCAGAACATGAAGGCAATTTCACAAGCCCCCCGCCCTCTCCGACCGGAACGATTAGGTATGTTTAAAATTAAGTTTCATAATTTAGTTCAATAAGAATTTTGAAATGCATTTATTTATTTTAAATATATTATATTCACACAGCATTCAATTCTTTTTATTCACCCAAAAACAGCATTTTTTGGTGGTGCTGGTATCATTATAAAAATGTAAAATAACGAACACTCATTCATTGTGTCCATAATTTACCTTCTAGAACATAATTTACCTTCTATAGTTATCTTTGAACTATTTTCATTTTTAAGTGCAATAAAATTCTTTGAGTGGAAAAAAATCTTTCTTGAGAGTGGTAAATCAATGTTTTATTTTTTTTCCTTTCTTTAAAAAAAAATTATTAATTAATTTAATTCGTTAAATTTTATTTTGTAAAAAATATCTTGGCTGATGGCAAAAAATCCCAATTCTCCCTTTCAGAAGCAATTTTTTTTTTGTTCTTCTTCAAGACAAAGCTCACCAAACAAACAGGACCCTTAGGATAGTAAATGCAGAAATAAGCTATTCTAGCTATGTTTAGTGAATTAAGCCTATGTCCATGTGTGGATCCAACAGCTTATTTTGAGTTTGTTTCCAACTCTTTCCAGCTTGATCATTTTTGTCTGAATTTATAAAACCTGACTTAAATTTCGCAAATTAATTTTAAAATCTTTTTTCAAAATTGGTATGAAAGTGGGGGAAAAGAATGAAATTTTGTATTTTGTTGTTTCTAATTGCATTTATTCCTATTGTACATAAGTTTTTTGTTATCGTGAAATGTTCTATTGGGTGTGAAAAAGAAACAGCTATCATACATTCATAGTTTTTGCAATATATTTTTTACATTTGATTAAAGCTGTAATGATACTGCTACACACGGCTAATAAAAAATTAATCATAAGTGTCAGAATTATAAATTTATGTAATTAGATGGGGGAAATTTTGGACTCAAATTAATATGTAATGACATTTCTTACTTGAATTTCTTCTTTAATGTGTTTAAAACTTTTTGTAGTGCTGCAAATTCCTGTCCAACGAGTCCACGTGGAGGTTCACATCGCCGGAATTTCGGGAATGATTTACAGATAGCAGCTGTTTATGCTGTGGCCTCATCATCATCTGAAGAAAAAAAAGTGAAAATTGAAGCTCCTCCTACACCTAATATATCAGCTCAATCTTCCAGTCCTCAGGTGTCTTTGGTCACAGAAACTGTGGTAACAACTGAACCAGTTGGGACCCGAGATGATCAAAAGCCTCCTTATTCATATGCACAATTGATTGTTCAGGCTATATCTTCAGCTCCTGATAAACAGCTGACTTTAAATGAAATTTATTCCTACATTACAAAAAATTATCCTTTTTATAGAACTGCAGACCGTGGATGGCAGGTAACATATAATGTTTTCTTATCTAAAATAAATAAAATAACTTCTGCTCATGAGATATATTGTGAACAGGTTGAAAAAATTTTACTTATTTCAATTTGTCTGTCACCTTTAAGAAAATTTCTTTCCACAATATGTAATTTGTTTTATAATTGCGAAACATAATTTTAACTTGTATTTTAATAGTATAATTTAGTATTATTGTACTGCTCATAGGCAAAAAGTTTTTACCAGACTAAAATTTGCAAATTTTTACGAATCATGTTTGCACAATATTTTCTTGGTAAAACAGCAAAACACAATGCATGGATGTGTTGATGATCTTGATCTAAACTACTAAATGTTTTTTACAAAGTGCCTGTTTATGAAATATTAATCGATAAAAAACTAGTGAAAATAAATTTTATATGAATTCTTAATAAACTAGGTGGCCAAAAGTATCCGGACACTTTCAAAAATTCACATTTTTACATATAGCTCGAGAAATAAGTGATCAGTTGCTCCTTAACTTTAGTCACATAAAATATAAGCTTCACCGAACATTTCCCAGTTGAAATTAAATTACTCTTGCATTTGGGGGATGACAAGAAAGGGGGGTGAAAGAAAAACCGCATTTTGACCGTAACTCTTCGAAAATAGCTCGAAATAAGCTATAAATTTCAGTAATTAATTAGCATACTATGTATAATTACTGTACAAATTTTTATGAATGTACCACTCTTACTTCCGAAGATATGAAACATTTTTTAAAAAACGGCAATTTTATTTGAAGGGTTTTCGCTCAGAACACGCAGAGTTTTTGATCAAAACTTCAAGAAAGATGACAAAATACAACAGAAAGAACATAGTAAAACGGTAAATAAAAATATTAAAAATACACTGAGATATGAACGTTAAAAGGAAATAATTGAATAAGATATCAGCGATCTAGTGAGCTGTAATTCATTCATTCACAGACAATACATAAATGGCGAGGGGTTGTCCACAAATAGTGTGGTGACAATCGAGCATTTTTTTCAATGTTGAATTGATACAGTTTGAAAATTTATATTCTGCATAGAAGTCACATTTCGCCTTTTCGGCCAAAAAGACCTTTTACGTTGGTGGCCAAAAGTTATCCGGACACCCCTGAAACGTTGGTTTTGAACGATGACGCAATAACCTTTAATTTAAAAATAGCTCTTTGTGGACAGACCCTCACTGTTTATGTATTGTCTGCGAATGAATGAAATTCAGCTCACTAGATCGCTGGTATCTTTTTCAATTTTCATGATATTCAACTGGAACTTTTTTTATAAAATGCAGTATAAATCAGGGTACAATATTTTTGTAGTTATAAATTTCTGTCGTTCGTGCATGCGCCGTGAAAAATTATTTCCTTTTAACGTTCATATCTCATCGTATTTTTAATATTTTTATTTACCGTTTTAGTATGTTCTTTCTGTTGTATTTTGTCATCTTTCCTGAAGCTTTGATAAGGTTTGATCAAAAACTCTGCGTATTTTCTGTGCGAAAACCCTTCAAATAAAATTGCCGTTTTTTAAAAAACGTTTCATATCTTCGGAAGTAAGAGTGGTACATTCATAAAAATTTGTACAGTAATTATACATAGTATGCTAATTAATTACTGAAATTTATAGCTTATTTCGAGCAATTTTCGAAGAGTTATGGTCAAAATGCGGTTTTTCTTTCAACCCCTTTTTTTCTCATCCCCCAAATGCAAGGGTAATTTAATTTCAACTGGAAAATGTTCGCTGAAGCCTATATTTTGTATGACTAAAGTTAAGGAATAATTGATCACTTATTTCTCGAGCTATATGTAAAAATGTGAATTTTTGAAAGTGTCCGGATACTTTTGGCCACCTAGTGTATGAGAGGCTTTATAAATTTTTAGGACCCCCTTTCGCCTATAAAAGTTTTTCCAAATGCTTCCCTGGAGTGCAAAAATCTCTCCAAAACTAGTTTGTGGGTTCGAACAAGCAGGTATGGTGTTTTTAGGAAAAATCTTAATATATAAAAATTACGTGTCCCTGTGTTTGTGGCCAATGGACTCCTCAGCTACTGAACCGATTTTAACCAAATTTTACACGCAGTTTCAGTTTGGTCCAACTTAAATGATAGGATAGTTTTTATCTCAATTTAGGACCGCAGTATATTTTTTATTGCAAATTATCTATTTAGCTACCAGCTTTTCTGTATTCTTGGCTTCTATAAGATAAAATCTGCTGCTGGGTTGTCAGTTGCTTCGGAAGCAAAAAGCAATAGTGGTAACAATCAAGGATGTCGAATCGGTTTCTGGCATATTCGTCCCGATTCTCTTAATTTAAATTGTGCGTGTAAGTATTATTAAATTAATATTCGGAAAAGTATTATTTGCTTACTTCTCCTTTACTTAATTCAATTTATTAAAGCAGTTTAGATACTTAACATATGCTATTTTGTATATTTTAAAAATATTTTTCACTCATGTTTAGGTACAAATATTAAAAAAAAAAATTATTTTAATGAAAAATATCATACCTTTTTCGAGCTTTGAGTTATAAAATATTCATATTGTTTAGTGATTTTTATGTCAGGTGTATTTAGACAAAGAAAGGCTCAATTTTTAGTAATTTAGCTCAGAATTGTATTTGCTAAGCGTATCCATCTACAGCAATAAATTTGCAAATAATCGTTCAACAATACATTTGGTATTTACTATTCAAAAAACAAATTCTTAGAAGGGAAAAAGTACTGTTTTATGGTGCGAAAATTAAAATTATTTCTATACACACGATTTTTACCGTCACATTGCTTTTTAACATAAATATACACCTCATAGTTTGCGATTCAAAATTAAACTGTTTCGTAAATATCGTACCTTTTCGGGTTTTTAAGTGATACAATATTCATTTTTTTGTGATTTTGTATTTCAATTGTCTTGTAATAAAAAAAGATTTTTTACTGTAATTTGTGAACTTTTACCTGTGTAATATTAAAATTTAGAGTGATTTTGCTCAGAATTGTATTTTCTAAACGTACCTCTGCATTCATAAGTTTTCAAATTATTACTATTATAGCTTATTTTTTATTTTTTAATTTTTTTTCTTTAGTAAATAGAAATGTATTCTTGAACGACAATTTGTACGACAGGTAGTACGGTAATTCGCTCAGTATATAAAATTTTAAACTAAATCACTCTAATTTTCATATATAAAATTTTAAACTAAATCACTCTAATTTTAACACAGGTAAAATTCGCAAATAACAGTAAAACTTTTTTTTAATATCTTTTATTTAGGCGCGAAGATTAAAATTATTTCTATACACACTATTTTTACAGTCACATTGTTTTGTAGCATAAATATACACCTCTTAGTTTGCGATTCAAAATTCGACTGTTTCGTAAATATCGTACCTTTTCGGGTTTTTAATATTTACATAAAGTTGATCTCTATAGCGTTAATAAAGTTTTTCGTTTCTATTGAAACATTATAGTTTAACCCATACCTTAGCCACAGCAACGCGTGGCCGGGTCAGTTAGTGTATTATATTATATTTTTTATGTACTTCGCCAAGTAATGGATTTATAGACAGATGTGCTCCTGCTGTCAAATAATTTTTGTACATTTGTTTCTTTTTTTGCCTATTATCAAATAGTTCTTTAATGCAAGGCTAATATTTATTTGTCCTTTAAAACATCGTACAACAAAAATTTTCTTTAAAAAAATTAGTTCATACTATTTTCCTCTCTTAGTGCGTAATAATATTTTGTATTTTCAGAATTCCATTCGTCATAATTTATCACTAAATCGACATTTTGTGAAAGTTCCCCGACCTCAAGAAGAACCTGGCAAAGGTAGTTTCTGGAAAATAGACTCTCAATCTGAAAGCAAATTGATTGAACAAGCCTTTAGAAGAAGGCGCCAAAGAGGAGTACCCTGCTTTAGGGCACCATATGGAGGATTATCATCCAGGTATTTGCATCATCATGATCTCCATTGGCTTTTACTAATCCATGGTACTTTGTTTGTAATTTTGCATTCGTGCATAGTGTTTAATTTCAATACCTTCTTTCTAATGTAGTCCTGCAACGAGAAAATATCCCTCCCCTTTCTAATTGTTAAAATATTTTCGTAGTATTTGTCCAAAGCCAAGCAGTAAGGTACACGGTACAAGATAAGGATTAAAAAATAATAAATAAATGAGTGATGAAGTTGGGAAAGTTAAGAATTTTGTTTTTTATTTAGTTTGTATTTAATGCATATTTAAGAGAATGAGCATATTTAAGAGAAACCACTACTGTTATCTATTGATAAAAAATAGTGAAATTTCAATTTTACTTCTGAAAAGTTTCCCATTTGTCGGTGTTTTGTTTTTTTTCTTCTATTTTTGAACACTTTTTGTAGAAATATTTTTTTTTTTTTGAAGTATCAAGTGCTAAATGCAATGTTTTTGCATACTTAGAAACTTCATTTAGGACACACGCCATTTCTATTTGAAAAATTTAAGTCTTAAAGTTTTGCGAGGTTCAACCACGCTTAACCCCCCTCTATTAGCATTGTAGCTGCCCCTATAATCTACAATAGTAAAAGTGGTTTTCGCATAATGCTGTTGCTGCCCCCCCCTCCCCCCTTCTTTCCATCCCAAAACATTTTCCTTTATGATTTCTTACTTAGTGGTTATTCTCTTGTCCACATTCGACCTTTCCTATATAGAAAGAGTACAAGGTCACACTTCAAATTTACATAGAGACAAAGTTAGAACTTCGAGAGATAGATGTTTTACGACCTAAATTGTTGAAGAAAGCTTGAGATTTTAATCTCTGTGGCTGGGAAATTGAAAATTCAAAATATAAAATTTTTCAATATACATAGGTTTGATTCCAGTTATCAGTATACAGTGGACTCTCGATAAGGTGAATATTCTTTATCTTGGAAGTTTTCATTAGGTCCCAAACTCTTGGGAAGTTTGTGAAGACCTCATCTTATAACCCGAAGAACTAATAACTTGAAGCGTTTAGCCAGTCCCATAGAACTTCAAGTTATCAAGACTCAACTGTGTCTCTGTCTTAGTATTCTTTAACTTCTATTTTTCACCCAAAAGGCACATTTTTGTTTCATATTCGTAAAAGGTTTAAATTTTAAAATAAATGTATGAGAAGAATTAAATGTATACATTAATACATTTAAGCATTCATATATTGAACTTCCACATATTGAAGGTTTCTAGATATTGAACAGTAAGCAAAACACCGTGTTCATTACGCAAAGAAACTTTCCGTGCATCAAGAAAATCTCCATATATCAAAAATCATAAGTCAGTTGAAGAGTTCAGGTGTGGACAAACAAATGAAGAAACACATGAGTTTTAGAACAAAGCAATCAAGTGGTTTTTGATTTTATGTTGGGACCTTTCCAGTAAAATTAATTTTCTGGCTATTCCTCTTTTTTCTGACAATTGTTCTTCATACATAAATATGCTAGGCTTCAGTGAAAAGCTAAAAATTTTCAAACCGTCAAAAAGTTAGGTTCTGAAGATATTAGGAACATTAGTTCTTTGACTTCAGTTCACAAAAAAATACTCCTGATAAAATTTTTAGGACGTTAAAAAATGCAAACATTTCTCTAGTGAGCTTGTTACAATACTGGGTACTCAGCAAGATTTTCTCACAGTATTTTTTTTCCTTTCTGAAGAATACAACTATGATCATTGTAACCAATGTCTGGAATGTTGTTTATTAAAAGTAATATATTTTTTATTAATTATTTTTCAAATTATTAACTTTATGTAGTGTATTTCACAAATAAATTAAGCTATATAGTTACGAATAAAAACTAAGCTTTAAGTTTAATGTTTTAAGAATAATTGTGATAAAATTAAGCTCGTTTCTATGTATCGAAATTTTTTTTCCAGCTACTTAGATACATAAAGGTTCAACTCTAGTTACAAAATTTTTAAATACAAAATGTTGGGAAAAGTGAAGCAGGAATTGTCCTTACAGCTACAAATTTAATCTTCAGATTAATTTTGAGTAAATATTTAAAGCTGTTTGAATGTAGTTTAAACTTATCCAAAATATTTTGTTTTTTTACTTTCAAGATCTGCCCCTGCATCGCCCAGTCACAGTGGGGTGAGTGGTCTAGTGACTCCTGATTCGTTGTCCAGAGAACCAAGCCCTGTTCCTTCTGACCATACAGGTGACTCTGCTTCTGATGTTGTTACACAGTCGACTCCTGCTGTCATAACTCAGCCTGCTTACATAGCATTGACTCATGATATACAAGTGAGTCATACAACTCCAAGTTCTCCTGGTAAGTGTGCATTTTATTATTTGTAGTGGTTAAAAATTATTTCAATTCGGAATACTACTCAGGTTTAAAGCAGTTAGTAACCGCTCTTAAGCCAGGGCTAAAGCAGAAACATGTAACCAGGGATGAAAATCTTCCGCGGATTCGCGATTTTCCGCTCTTTTTATTTTTTCTTTCTTTCCGCGATCTAAAAGTTGTTTAGAAAAAAATATATGTTTTCATTTATTGTTAAAATAAAGCATGAAATAAGTTGATTTAAAGTAGTAGAGGTTGAAATTACTTCTGACTTCCAAAATAATGAAAACGTTTTTAGGATGCAGAAAGATTGAATTCACAAAGATGAAATGCAATTATTGGCGAACTATGTACTCTATTTTGGCATCCTGCCAAAAACATACGTTTTTGTTGTAGGATGTAGAAATTAAGAAAATTCAGCTAAAATATTTGAGATCTTAGTTAAAAAAATCGTGAGAATTATTTTGATCTTTAAAATTTATTAAAATAACTAAAGGCCATGCAACATTAATTAGAATTCATTTCTTGAGATACAAGTGTCTAATTCATTTAAAATTACACCCCTCCCCCACCTACCAATTTTTTTTCTACATTGTTTTGTATGACTTAAAACGATAGAAATAGGAAATGAGCAACAAAAAAAATAAGATTTGGATTTCACAGTACAAATTAAGAGGAAATCTCGCATGACTAATTTTGCATAATATTAAAAAAAAAAAAAAAATTTCCAAGTGTTTAGCCACATAATTTTTCCTCTTTTTTGACTTTCAGCTGTTTTCATCCCTGCATGTAACACACCACCAGCTCGTTAATTCCATCCATGGACTGCAATTTCATACTTATTGTGTACTCAGCATGGAATGGGAATTAAACGAGCTGGAGGCAAAAATCCTCTTTTAGAGCAAAGAGAGCCTACCAAAACTGGTAGCTAATGTGAAATTAGAACACCAGCAACCGCATTTAGTACAGTACAACTTGAAAATTTTGAGGCAAAGCTCGGGTATAAAGCATTTAGTAACCGCCCCAAGCCATGGCAGAGTAAAAAAGCCTACTGGTCCCTCAGACCAGTCAAAATGAACACGTACTGGTCCGCTTTAAATCTAATACTAAACATGTTTGTACTTAAAATCATTTACTTAATGATTACTTTTATTTTAAATAAAACTTTCATAAAATTACTGTAACTGCAAATATAGTTCAAAACAGTAAAACATTAATATTAAACAATAGTAACAACAAAATAAGCAAAGAGTAAAACATTGTCCTACTGATATGGGTTTGCTTAATCTTTCAAAATGAACATTTCTATGTGCATATAATTACTTTACAGAACTAATATTTTTGCTTTTACTATTAAGTTCATATTTTTTTGCTACTACATGGATGTATAGAAGCCTTTCTACACCTTTCTCCTGATTGGAGCCAAAGAGATACTGCATGCAAGGGATCTTCAATCTCTGTGAAGTATCTAAATAGATTCTCATTAAGTCATTGAATGCTTAGTTACTTAGCTTGTTTCTCCAGTCATTTTTAACTTCTCCTAAAACTCTAAAATCCCTCTCAGCTTCAACTGAGGTGCATGGTACACTAGGTGGCCAAAAGTATCCGGACAATTTCAAAAATTCACATTTTTACATATAGCTCGAGAAATAAGTGATCAATTGTTCTTTAACTTTAGTCATACAAAATATAGGCTTCACCGAACATTTCCAAGTTGAAATTAAATTACCCTTGCATTTGGGGGACGACAAGAAGGGGGTTGAAAGAAAAACAGCTTTTTGACCATAACTCTTCGAAAATAGCTCAGAATAAGCTATCAATTTCAGTAATTAATTAGCATACTATGTATAATTACTGTACAAATTTTTATGAACGTACCACTCTTACTTCTGAAGATATGAAACATTTTTGAAAAAACGGCAATTTTATTTGAAGGGTTTTTGCTCATAACACGCAGAGTTTTTGATCAAACCTTATCACAACTTCAGGAAAGATGACAAAATACAAGAGAAAGAACATACTAAAGCGGTAAATAAAAATATTAAAAATTTGATGAGATATGAACGTTAAAAGGAAATAATTTTTCACGGCTCATGCGCGAACGACAGAAATTTATAACTACAAAAATATTGTAGCCTGATTTATACTGCATCTTATAAAAAAAGTTCCAGATGAATATCATGAAAAATGAAAAAGATATCAGCGATCTAGTGAGCTTTATTTCATTCATTCGCAGACAATACATAAATAGTGAGGGGTTGTCCACAAATAGTGTGGTGACAATCGATCATTTTTTTTCAATGTTAAATTGTATACAGTTTGAAAATTTATATTCGGCATAGAAGTCACATTTCGTCTGTTCGGCCAAAAAGACCTTATACGTAGGTTTCCAAAAGTATCCGGTCACCCTCTGAAACGTTTGTTTTGAAAGACGACGCAATAACCTTTAATTTAAAAATAGCTCTTTGTGGACAGACCCTCACTATTTATGTATTGTCTGCGAATGAATGAAATACAGCTCACTAGATCGCTGATATCTTTTTCATTTTTCATGATATTCAACTGGAACTTTTTTTATAAGATGCAGTATAAATCAGGCTTCAATATTTTTGTAGTTATAAATTTCTGTCGTTCGCGCATGCGCCGTGAAAAATTATTTCCTTTTAACGTTCACATCTCATCGAATTTTTAATATTTTTATTTACCGCTTTAGTATGTTCTTTCTCTTGTACTTTGTCATCTTTCCAGTGGCGTATTTACGTATGGGCTTAATGGGCTATAGCCCAGGGCGGCACGATTGGAGGGGCGGCACTTTTTCCATGTAAAGTGAAGACCTTTTTTTTTTTAGACAGTAGGGCGGATCGGCCGCGAGAATTACATCAATTAATTGAATTAAATACTGTTCTTTATTTAATAACACTGGAATGCTGGTGGAATTTTTCATACAAAAGCATTGAACCGCAGGGGAAAAAAAGAAAAGAAGATAAGACAGGAATAAGACTAGAAAGGTGAGAAAAAAAGACTGCGAGACAGTAAAAATTGCTCGTTAAAACCGGGTCTTGCTCGTTAAAAACGAATTCTGTTCCATAGAGTTTAACATTGATCCAACAAAATATTCTCGTTTCCCTCGTTACATCCGAGCTCGTTATAAACGAGTTCGACTGTATTCATTACACATTTTTAAAATTATTTTATCGTTTATTTATTTATTGACTTTGTTTTATTTTTTCTATAATATTTAAATGAAGCCATGATCCATTTCAATAAAATTTTGTACACCAGTCGTGATCAGCCTGTACAAGAAAAAAAAGCAAATTTTATGAACAAAAATTTTTAAAACTATTTTTGAAACAAATATGTGAAGATTATTCATTTCAAAAACTTTTAAATTTCGAAAGAAAGTCCTTAATGTAATTAAGTACTAAAAATGTTGATTTATAATAATGTAAGAGCAGATTTGTAGTAGTAAAAGTTGAGATTCGCAAAAGACGAATTTTTACCCATTGGCTGGTTGTTAACAACAGACCAATTTTATGTTTAACTACCTGTGTGGCCGGGCTTTGCACGGTTTACCTTGAAAATACAGTTTATGTCAAGTAAATAAAAAAGGTTTTTTTTTACAACTCTAAAATTCAACACCTCAAGGGGGGGGCGGCAATTTTCAAAAGCCCAGGGCGGCCTTACGTCCAAATACGCCTCTGCATCTTTCCTGAAGTTGTGATAAGGTTTGATCAAAAACTCTGCGTGTTATGAGCAAAAACCCTTCGAATAAAATTGCCGTTTTTTCAAAAATGTTTCATATCTTCAGAAGTAAGAGTGGTACGTTCATAAAAATTTGTACAGTAATTATACATAGTATGCTAATTAATTACTGAAATTGATAGCTTATTCCGAGCTATTTTCGAAGAGTTATGGTCAAAAAGCGGTTTTTCTTTCAACCCCCTTCTTGTCGTCCCCCAAATGCAAGGGTAATTTAATTTCAACTTGGAAATGTTCGGTGAAGCCTATATTTTGTATGACTAAAGTTAAAGAACAATTGATCACTTATTTCTCGAGCTATATGTAAAAATGTGAATTTTTGAAATTGTCCGGATACTTTTGGCCACCTAGTGTATCATGTGGAGAATGCAATTGACGATTATTGGCGGCTGCTGATCTTGTGGACCACTGATTACATTTTTCTAGTGGTCCGAGGTGAGCTTCACGGATCTGGGACCAGTGGTCCAGCAGTAATTTTGAACCCTGCTACTCGTAATAGCATTCAAGCTTTGTTCTTTATATGGGGAAAACTGGTAATTAAATGCATATACATGTACATAAATGATGATACAAGATCTGTCCCTGTCCATATGATAAAATAAAGTTAATTAGTCTTAGATTTCTTTAGAACTAATTCCCAAAATCAATCCCCCTCTCCTAAAATTAATTATTCAGAGTAAATGTAATTTTAGTGATTCATGCATATGCAGTTTTCTGTGGAAAGGCCTTGATATTTGAAAAACCCATGATATTTAAAAAGTGTTTAAATGTTACCGTAGTTTAAACAATTAATATGGTCACCAGGGTGTCAACCATTTTAAGCAATGAGGAATCTGCATGCATTTTATATATTTTTTAAATAAGAATTCAGGTCATTTTATGACGATAGATACCAATTTCAGTTCAATCGGATGATTAGTTTTTTTGCAATTAATTCTAATCGCCCGATAAGCCACGCCCCCAATTTTCCCCCATCTCCGCTGATGACGTCACGGTTCACTTTACTCCTTCTCACTCTGGGCGCTCCCAATAGAACAGGGGTCTCCAAACTTTTTGGTCTACGGGCCACTTTTGAAAACTTCCCAAGATTCGCGGATGAGTCCCCCCCCCCCCATTCCCTACCCTTAATGGATCATCATACACATCGTAATTCAGAATCAGGCACATTTTTTGTATTAGAAATAATCGGAATATATGAAAAAACGGCATTTTCAGTTAGGTGTTTTGGTATTCCTATAATTTAAAAGTATGTTTCAAGTTTTAATACACTCTTCACTTTTCATTCGTAGAATGTAGGATTTTCCTTTTGGCATCATAACTAACATTCACACTGAGTTGGAAAATGTGGAAAACTGAAATAATTAAAGTTACCTAAAAATTGAATCCAAATTGGTTTATTTTTAAAGCTACCTACTCCATAACATTAAAAATTTCCAATTTAATCATCATTAATTATTATTTGTGAAAAAAATTCCATTCGTTACCTGATAGAAACATTTTATATAGCCTTCTTCAATCTTTTAGGGACTTCGAAAATTTTCCCAATACCTTTTTCTTACTATGCTTAGTTTCTAAAGAAACAAATAACAAATATTATAAAAAAAATTTCAAAGATTAGATTAATACAGAACACAGGAACTGAACTACTTGATGTCAATGCAAGTTTTAACGATTGATATTGCATTTAATTTAATATGTGCAATCAGAAACTCGCAAAATATAAATACACAAGGAACTCTCGCAGTAGAGTTAATAATACCTAGCAATTATGATTTGGCTCATGTATGCATCTAAAATCTGACCCACAAAAGGAGAAAACACGTGAATATTGCAAGGCCGTTTTTTTTTTCAAAGAAAAAACTGAAAACTGATTGAGGCTTCTTCAGTTCTATTGCAAAAAATATTTTAAAGTAATTCATTTAATAGTATATTAATTATAACAAGATCGGTTTTCATTTGATAAAAAGTGCTTTTTTTTGGATGAATCTGTCGTTATATATTAAACAAAAAATTAAAATATTTATGGAAGGTTCTTTAGATCACTCATTTTAAATTTTTTTTACCCTTCTAACGAAACTGATTTATTTTTCTGAAGAATAATCGTGTACGGGTTATTGTTATCATTATTGCTTTCTTGTTAATATTTTCTTTTCGTGTATTAATTTATTTCCTCTTGTTCTGCTTTAACTTTTGCATTCAAAACAATTATTTTAATCTGAATTTTAGACGATTTCTGTAATTTTGTGTAGTTATCCCAATATCTCCTACGTCCATGACATCTTTAGGTGCTCTGCTCAATAAGCACTTGATTTTTATTTAACTAAGTAAACAATTTTACTTTGAAGTCAGGGGTCTGGCCAGAAGAAATTTGGGTCCGTTAACGGACCCTTCACAAATATACCGATCAAGCAAAACGGACCCTTCACAAAAATACGATCCAGCAAAACAGACCCTTCACAAAAATACGATCCAGCAAAACGGACTCATCACAAAAATACGATCCAGATCTAACAAAACAGACTCTTCACAAAATGCTGATCAGACAAAATTGACCTTTTTCCCATTGTCCATTCAAAAAGCAAATCTAAAATCAAAATAACTCAGCATATTTCTGCGTAAATGCCCATTTTTTAGGGGCCTTTTCTGATAAGTTAAAGAAGGGAATCGCTTACCCGGCACTTTTGCACAAAAAAAAAAAAAAAAAAGGGCACACTTCTGGCCTGCTGTGCTCCAGAAAGCGATAAATGTAAAATATATCACTTTTTGTCGGCTTCTTTTAAAGAAATTAACAACTTAGAAAAGGTAATTTTGCTTTAATAGTTCTGCTTGTTTGTTTTATCGTATGCAAATCAAAATGGCTGGCTGCGATGTTACTGAGATTTTTCTGGACAGAGTAAAAACAGAGTAAAGATTTTTTCTCCCTGCTCCTGACTTAAACAAAAAGGAATTAATAATAATAGCAATTATTGGCGAAATGAACTTATAACTGGCTCATGATTTTGTTCAATATTTTTTTACGGATAGATACCTAATGAGATAAACTCAAATTATTTTTTTTAGATTTTTTGAATAAAAATTAAGTCCAAAAAATATCCAAGTCCAAAACAAAGTCAAAAAGAAAAAAAAAAAAAAAGAAATGAAATAAATATTTAAAAATTTAAAAGTGGGGTATTGAGATGGGGAATTTGTGTGTCGGTCGGTCGGTCTGTCTGTCCCACCCTAATAACTTTTGAATGAACATTCCGATTTGAACGAAATTTTTTTTGTTGGAAAGATCTCGGCGAGTACAGCTCATTCCCTGGAAAGGAAATAGACGAAGTTGACAATTTTACTTACCAAGGAGCACTTATTTCTACTGAGGGAGGTACAGATACTCATATCTTAATAAGAATTAAAAAAAAGCTCAATTTGCCTTCAAATCTCTTTACAATGTATGGCGATCTAATAACATACATTCAAAATTCAAATTTTCAATTCAACAGTTAGAGCAATCCTACTCTACGGAAGCAATACATGGAAGTTAACCAGACAGCAAGAAAAAGAGCTTGATGCCTTCCAAACCAAAAACCTGACAAGAATCCTAAACATTTACTGGCCAAATAAAATTTCTAATTCAGACCTATACAGACGCACTAATTGCAAGCCTATAACTACACAGGTAAAAAAGCAAAGAAGGACTTGGATAGGACATGTTCTCAGAATGAAATCAATAGACCCAACAAGAACTGCTCTCACGTGGACTCCTGATGGCAAAAGAAAGCGAGGCCGGCCAAAACTTACCTGGCACCATATGGCCATTCAAGAACGAAATGTCTTTGGCTGGCCAAGCGGGGGGCGAGCTAGGGAAGCGGCACTGAACCGTACAAGTTGGAAAGCCACTCTAGCAGCCTCATGCGCCACTAGGCGTTAAGAGATTAAAGAAAGACAGCTCTTTCCCATATTTGATTTGAACAACTTTTGGTTCAACTTTGAGCCGTTCAAACAACCTGGCCCACGATATTAACTTTTTAGTTAACAGTCCGATTTGAATAAACTTTTTTTTGTTCGAAAGATCTTTTCAAGGATACTTCATTCCCGTATCTACATTTTCTATTTGAACAATTTTTCGTTCAACATTGAACCGTTCAAACAAGCTGTCACCCCTAATAAGTTTTGAGTGAACAGTCCGATTTAAACAATTTTTTTTTTGTTCGAAGCATCTCAGCAAGGATACTTTATTACCATATTTAAATTTTAAATTTGAACATTTTTGGTTCAACATTGAACCGTTCAAGCAACCTTTCCCCACCTAAAAACTTTTAAGTGAACCGTCCAAATTGAATAAACTTTCTTTGTTCGAAAGATCTTATCAAGAATACTTCATTCCCGTTTTTAAATTTTCGATTTGAACAATTTTTCGTTCAACATTGAACCGTTCAAACAAGCTCTCACCCCTAATAACTTTTGAGTGAACAGTCCGATTTAAACAAACTTTTTTTTGTTCGAAAGATCTCGGCAAGGATATTTCATTACCGTATTTAAATTTTCAATTTGAACATTTTTTCGTTCAACATTGAACCGTTCAAGCAACCGTTCTCCACTAATAACTTTTAAGTGAACCATCCGAATTGAATAAACTTGTTTTGTTCGAAAGATCTTGGAGAGACTCATTCCCATATTTCACTTTTCAATTTGAACCGTTTTTCGTTCAATGATGAACCGTTCAGAAAAAAATTTAACATGAGCGCCTACTGGGAAATTTAAATTGAATGTTGATTCTGAACTTAAAGGCGGATTTCCTTCAAACTAACTTTGTAAGAAAACGGTTTTGATAAAAAATGTATGTGAAGTACTTTTCTGAAAAATCTTCTGTAAGGACTCCGACTCCGCAAACATGGCGGAAATGCATGCTCAGAAAAAAATGACTGACTGGGCAGACGATTTTTTGTTTATTTATTCATTTTTTCGTTTAATTTATTATTATTATTTTTATTTATTATTATTTTTTTTTTTTGGCAGATGAATTTTTTCTGTTTACAAAAATCTTTCATTCACGAGAGCATTTTATTCTTTATTTATATTTAACAACTGGCAACAGATTAAAAATAAAATTGGAGACATTTTATTAACGAGCGAGGTTTTTTTTCTTTCTTTGATAAAATGTGTTTTGAAGTTCATTGTACTTTTATATTATTTATTAATTTTTTTTCTTTTGAAAACGATTGTGAAATTTTTCTACGGAAGAACTATAACAGTTACATTCTTTAAAAGGTATGACAAAACTTTATTTACTCGTTTACTTACTTTTTACGTGTCCATTTCATCTGATGAGGGGTATATTTTGCTTTTAGAAATCAGCTTTATGTGCAATAAAGGTGTGTTTGACATAATTTTCAGTTTCAGGTATTCAAGAGAATATTGATAAGATGCTAGAATGCTGATGTCGATGCACGGGAAAGTAGGCTTGTTTAGTTCTTGACAGAACTTCTTATTTATTTTTGGTATGCATTTTGAAAAAGCTCTATAACTTCCTCATTTTTCATTCAATTAAGCCAGGTTACGTTATCATTTTAAAGCTAATTATTTTCTCCTTCAATATTAGTGACAAAAATGAGATTGTGAAAAATAGAATTTTGCCAATGGTCCTCTGAAGTCAGATTTTGTGTTTTTTCAATTGGTATGTTCAATAGGTCATATCTCCGGAGTACCAATTAAGAACTGCACAATTTTTTTTTTCAGTGATGACAACATCATATACTTTTTATGTATAAAAAATTAGGAGGGTGTTTTGTTGTTTTGGAATAAAAAATTCAAGTGTGTTTTTTCAGTTGGTATGATCAATAGGTCATGTGTCCGGACTACCAACTAAGAACTGCACGACACTTTTTTTTCTGTTATGACAACATCATACCCTTTTTATGTATAAAAAAATAGGAGGGTGCTTTTTGCAGTTTTGGAATAAAAAAAATCAAACGTGTTTTTTCAGTTGGTATGATCAATAGGTCATATCTCCAGATTACCAGCTAACAACTGCGCCATTTTTTTTCCATAATGAAAACATCATGATGTTTTTATGATCAAGAAATTAGAAGGAAGTTTTTATGTTATTTTGAAATAAAAATATAAGATGTTTTTTCAAAAACTTTGCTTTAAAATCAGCTTTTGAAACTTAAATTTGAGATTCACTCAGCATCACACGTCACAAGCAGATGAAAATATCCTATTTATTACATTCAAATACTTCATGGTAGTTTTATATTGTTGTATTGCTTGCATGCTTTGGTAGTAAAAAGTCACTGCATAATTATTTTACTCTTCAGTAATTATTTGCTAGCCACTCCATCAACCGATAGGAATTATGATAAAGTAAACTGGAATGTCTTTAAATATACTTTCATTCATAGTTTGACCAAAAAAGACTCGCGAGCTCTTGGTGGTTGGAAAAATTTTATATTTGGCTTCCATTATTCTGAAGTCTACGTAACATTTTATAATTTGTTATCAAATGAAAGCATAAAAATTTCATGAATAACAATCTTTATTTCTACGATGTTCCGACAGTGGCAACAAAAGGTTTTTCAAACTCAGAAACCTTCTTCACTAATATCTGTACCTCAGAACCAGACTAACGTAAGTCTACTTTCGTCATTTTTCGGTAGAGGGGAAAAACGATTGTCGAATACATCGTTTTTCCCCTCTACTGAAAAATGACGAAAGTGGACTTACGTTAGTCTGGTTCTGAGGTACAGATATAATCTTCATGTCTAATGCCTTGAAGTGATTCTCTCTGCTGCCTACTATTCTTAAGGCTCTTTCATATCTTTGCTTTAAAAAATCTTCATTTGCAACCACTTCCACTGCTGTAACAAAAATCTCAACCAATCTCATTTTTGTCACTAATATTGAAGGAGAAAATAATTAGCTTTAAAATGATACGTAAACTGGCTTAATTGAATGAAAAATGAGGAAATTATAGAACTTTTTCAATATGCATACCAAACATAAAAAATCTGGTATGGACCCCACACTACTTCCTTTTACGTGTAAATTTCTTAGTAGTTGCCTTAAGTGTTAAAAAAAGTGCTTGGAGTGAGCAAGGTAACAATTCAAATATTTACTCCCCTAATCTGCCACGAAACAATGCAAAAAATATTTTGCAATGGTTAATTTTCTAAATATTGCTGATTTTAATATCATTCAGTGAATTTTTCGCAAAATATCGCCAATAGCGCCAAGTTGAACCCAAATTCGAAAAATATTTTTTTCGCCAAATTTGTCGCCAACTTGGCGATATGTCGCCAAGTTGGCGTCAAACGGCGACCAAAAGCTTGGCGACATATCGCCAAGTGGTCGCGCCAATTCATATCACTTGAGTCTGCATTGAAATTAACACTGATTTACCCCAAAAAAGGGGTAAAACACCCCCTTGGGAACATTCAAATGCAACCACAAGGGGAGGTGCACAACTAGACCATCCTCAGAGCCTACATACCAAGCTAGAAGCTTCTACGGCATATAGTTTTTGAGTTATGCGACCCACATACGCACACACGTACATACAGACGTCACGAGAAAACTCGTCGTAATTAACTCGGGGGTGGTTGAAAAAAATTTTTCGGCTGCTTATATGTTGCTAGGTACATATACACGTGCTGACAGGTCAAAAAAACTAAGGAATTTTCATTCGGGGGTGAGCAAAATCAAAATTTAGACTCAAATTTGAGTGATTTTTTTTTCGCGATCACAATACTTCCTTTACTACGTAAAAGGAAGTAAAAAGCAAAAATTCTGAAAAAATCCAAATTTCAAAAAATTCTACAACCCTAAATTTTTATTCAAAAAATCTTAAAAAATTAATTTGAGTTTATCTCATAGGTATCTATCCGTAAAAAAATATTGAACAAAATCCGAGACATGACGGCACATAGCCTTTGACAGGAATTCAAGTGAAACACGGATGATCGCAACTCACCAATGCAATCACAAATTCCCAAATTTGGATTAGTTGCAATCGCTACAAGATGCGATTCTAATGTAATTCGACTTCCAGTAGCGATTGCAATTTTCGATCGCCTCGATGCGATTGCAATGGTATTTCACTTGAATTCCTGCCTTAGGCGATTTGACGTGGAATGACCCAACTGCAAACTGATAGCTAGGGTTGGAGAAAAATGGGATTGCTTCTAATAGTGACCAGCTTTTTAAAATCATCGCCATCTGACGTCTTTGGTGGGATGTTTTGACCTTATTTTGGCAGAAAATTATCTTTTTTTTTATACTTACAAGGGTGGTGTTTTGGTTATATTCAGGAATAATTAATGTATTTTTCGGCTTTTAATATTGGCAGTTCAATATTGTCTGTTTTGCTCAATCTCCCTACTTTCATATTTTTTCCTCCGAATTTTTGGCGAATATGTCGGTGATTATTAATGTCATTCATCATATAAACCTGATGAAATGTAATTCTAAAATTATTTGACTTTAATAAATTATTTTATTTACCGTTTTTATACTTCTGATGCTTTCATTTTGAAAATGCGATCTCTGCATCCGAAATGAAAATCAAATTTTACTTATTTTTCAAGCTAATTACTCATTATTAGAAGGCAAATAAATGAAAATTTGCTTTATTTTTTGTTCAGATCATTATTTTAAGATTTTTAATGCAAAATTAAGTTTCTGAGTCTTTTAGTTGTTCTTTTATGAGTCTAAATACTGAATGGATCGTTTCATTTTATTTTTGCATTAATTGTGTTAACAGATATTAATAATATGTTTGTCATACACCTTTAAAATGCAGTTGTAAAAATATTTTACTAAAATGAACTCTTTTATATGCCATTTTTATGCTTTTGATGCTAAATCTACAATCTCTTTGGATCCGCTACAGGAATCAGATTTTTCGTATTTTCGATATTTAATACGCTGTTTTGAGAGGAAAATAAATAAAATTTAACTGTTTGATTTTCACAAAATTATTTGATTTTTCACAAAAAACGGACTCTGTGAAAAATCCTGGACAGACCCCCTGGAAGTAATTTACTTGTGAATAAAGTAATGATGTACAATTTAAAGTCTGATCTCGACATCGAAACTGCTAGAGTTGGGGATGGATAGAGATGCAAAGGGTGGGAAAAATCGGGGGGGTTTTTTTGGGGGGGGGGAGGGATTTTTGAAAATTCTTGACAGTTTTGGATATTTTCGAAGTTTTAAAAAATGCTGGTTTTAAAAAATTTTTTTAGTAGGGTAGACTGACCAGGGAGTGAACACTTCCAGTGAAAGAACACCTCGTAATTTTCTTTTAAAAATACGTTTTTGAACCATTTTTCTTAGATGAATCAGCAGTAGGCACGTCATTCTACACATTTCTAAACAGAAAATGTTTGTGTTTTGTTTGGGGTGTTCATTCACTGGGTCAAGCACTTTTTCTCCTTTCAACCAACCAGAAAACCTGATCCAGAACCAGAAAAATTAGCACAATATTTAAAAAAATAATTTCATATATCACCTGAAGTGTTTTTACTGTCAAATGCGTGTCATGTGACAAATGCTACAATTTTTAGCGATGCTATTAATTTTTGAAAACAAAATTTCGCTTAAGTGTTCATTCACTGGTCGATTTACCCTAATTAGTTTCATGTAAATTTTCAACCAGAAGCAAACGTAGCATCATATTAAATTATTCAATCACGACTACAACACTTTTTATTGGAAAAAATATATCTAAATATGCATACATTTTAGTTTAAAATGTTGCAGCCTTTATCGAAAATTTTTAAAATAAAAGTAAAATGCATCGTCGAACTTTTAGAGCTCGTCTCTTTGAGACTGGTTTTTGAAATAAATGGCCCAACGAAAGTGAATTCTTTATTTTTACTCATGTAGTAGGCATAACAACGATGAAAAATTACTATGTTCCCCAAAAGTCCGGGTTTATTCCCCAAAATTCCAGAGTTTTTTTCTCAGCTCTCAAAAACTGGATTTTTTGCATCTAGGGATGACCCATTCAGTTAGGGTATACATCTATACATCTCTCTTTTTCCTCTGAATATTCTCCTAACGATTAAAATAAGCACCCTTCTGTCTATATAAACAACAGTAAGCAACAAGGTCTCCCGTATCATTTTTGCCTATCCCCTTCGTTTCGACTCCTTTCTACCGTAACAGGTTTCGCCGCGGCGCAACTCAAAGTGAACCCTGACGTCGAAGCAAGCTCCACCCCTTTTTGTGTCACGTGAACTTAGTTTCGTTTTGCGCTGAATTTAAGTTGTAATTTTGCAAAATCCTGAGCAGTTTTTTAAAAACTGAGTTGATATTTGGGGGTTTGAAGTAATGGACTATTTATTGCAATTAACCAACAGTTCGCGATTACCGGACCCATGCTTATTGATTAAAAAGAAATCGTATGTTTTAAATTTTTTTAACCTAAACTCTGAAAATCCCCTTAAACTACTAGTTTTCACCAGTTCTGTTTTTTTCTTTTGCCTAGTCCGTACAATTTTTCTTTCTCATATTCGATTTTGTTTCCTTGCGTTTATTCTCAGTTGGCGAGTTTTATCTTAATTCTTTTGTTTACTCAATCTGAAAATTCAAATTTTTAGACAGTGGCTAGTAGACACTTTTGACGTAGTCAATATTTTTTATTAACAGCCACCACACTCATTACAGGATTTTTTTTCAATTTCATTTTGTAGCTTACTTTCCGTTAAAAATAAAAGAAAGACGAAAAAAGTATGAAAAGTGGCCTTAATGCATCTAAAAAATATCGCCGAGTCCAAAAAATATCGCCAAGTCCAAAAACAAGGCAAAAGAAACAAAAAAGAAAAATTAATATTGAAAAATAAAAAATTGGAAAGTAGGGTATAGAGATGGGGAATCTGTGTGCCGGTCGGTCTGTCTGTCCCCCCCTAATAACTTTTGAATAAACATTCCGATTTGAACAAACTTTTGTTTGTTGGAAAGATCTCGCCGAGTACAGCTCATTCCCATATTTGATTTTTCGATTTGAACAATTTTTGGTTCAACTTTGAACCGTTCAAATAACCTGTCCTGCGATACTAACTTTCTAGTGAACAGTCCGAATTGAACAAACTTTTTTTTGTTGGAAATATCTTCATTCCTGTATTTACATTTCCGATTTGAACAATTTTTTGTTCAACATTGAACCGTTCAAACAAACTGTCACCCCTAAGAACTTTTGAGTGAACAGTCCAATTTGAACAAACTTTTTTTTGTTCGAAGGGTCTCAGCAAGGATACTTCATTACCGTATTTAATCCATTTGAACATTTTTTCGTTCAACATTGAACCGTTCAAGCAGCCTTTCCCCACTTAATAACTTTTAAGTTAACCGTCTGAATTGAATAAACCTTTTTGTTCGAAAGATCTCGGAGAGGCTCATTCCCATATTTCGCTGTTTGATTTGAACCATTTTTTGTTCAATGTTGAACCTTTCAGAAAAAAACTTAACATTAGAGCCTACGGGGAAATTTAAGTTGAATGTTGATCCTGAACTTAGAATGGATTTCCTTCAAACTAACTTTGTAAGAAAATGATTTTGATAAATAATTTGTGTAAAGTACTTTTCTGAATAATCTTCTGTGAGGACTCTGATCCCAACCCCAACTCCGCAAACATGGCGGAAATGCAGGCTCAGAAAAAAATGACTGACCGTGCAGATGATTTTTTGTTTATTTATTCATTTGTTTTATTTATTATTATTATTATTTTTTTTTTTTGGCAGACGATTATTTTTTGTAACAATTTTTCATTCACGAGGGCATTTTTTTCTTTATTTATATTTAACAACTGGTAACGGATTAAAAAATGAAATTCAAGACATTTTATTAATAGAAGATTTTTTTTTTCTTTCTTTGCTAAAATGTGTTTTGATGTTCTTTGTACTTTTAATTATCTTTTTTTTTTAAACAATTGAGGAATTTTTCTACAGAATAACTGTAACAGTTACATTCTTTAAAAGGTGCCACAAAACTTTATTTATTCATTTATTTACTTTTTACGTGTCTATTTCTTCTGATGAGAAAGGTTTATTTTGCTTTTAGAAATCAGCTTTAAGTGCTGAAAAGTTATGTTTGACATAATTTTCAGCAGGGTGTAAAATTCTTTTGATTCTTTTGATTTAAATCAGATTTTTTTGATTTAAATCAGATTTTTTTTTTTATTTTTTTCAAAAAAATTAGAAACTTCAGTTATTAATTAATTTTTATTTATGAACAACTTACCTTTAAGTTTTTAAAAATACAAAAACACCTTTGAAGTAAAGCTTCACCAGTAAGAAACCCAGAAAAAAGTTTTAGGAGCCAATCTGAAAATAATCCTGTCTACTTACTAGCTAGGATAAAAATCAAATGGGGCAGGAAGCTCAACCCAGTCCTCACTTCATTCAGCCCCACCCTCTTTATTTTGCTTTTGTTTTGTAAAGCTGGAATATGTTCCATTTCAGCCACTAATAAAGCCGTCCCCCTCCCCCCCCAAGTTGCTAATGCAAGGCATAGAAAATTCATCTTCTGTTCGGTTGTTTTTGTTTTTTCTTTTCACTGAAAGTATATCACACACATTCTATCATGTCCCTCCCCTCTCAATTCACTCTTTGCAACACCTGCCCTGCACCTGCATGTATTTTCTTTATTTCACATATTAGCCAACAAATAGCACTATTTGTGCATACATATTATTTGGACTGCAACCTTCCAGCATCTGTGAAGGGGGGATGAGTAGGATTACTTTTCCATTTATTAGATGGAAATCAAAGCTCTAAAAGAAAATGGTAAAAATAATGAAATTGGGATTGTCCAAGAGAATTTTTTAAGGATTAAAATAAAAATTGATTTAAATCAATGATTTAAAAAAAAATCAATTGATTTAAATCGTGATTTAAATCACCGATTTAAATCAATTGATTTAAATCATTGACACCCTGATTTTCAGTCTCCGATAATCAAGAGAATAATGATCAAATGCTAGGATGTCGATGTACGGGAAAGTAGGCTCGTTTAGTTCTTGACAGAACTTCTTTTTTTAAACATTAAACAATGAAGAAATCTAAGGCACGATGTTAAAAGGTGAGAAGGAATAAAAGTCCTTGCAAATAAGGCCTGTTGCTGTGGTGTGTTTAGCTCTCTATGAAATTGATATCTTGAGTAGTATTTTAATTATACATCAGCAGTTCAGTATCTTGAATTTTTTATGTTTTCAGTAATATAAAAAGGCGGGGAAAATCTAGAAAAGTGCAGGAAATCGGAGACTAATCTAGAATAGACTTTTTGATTTTTCTTCAATAAGCTAGGCTATAATAGTTCCAGATAACTTGCTCTATACTGTGCAGATTTTTTTCTTTTAAAATATTCCAACATTAAACTGTGTGCACACCAAAAATGTGGATGTGTGAAATTTCAATCCTTTTGCTTTATGTGAATATAATCATTTTGAAGATTAAAAGTTTTTAACATGTGTTACTTTGTTTGGTAGCTCTTAATGTTCTTTATTTAATTATTTTTTGTGCTGTGGCAAAAATTTCAAAGAAAGTCTCTCAAGTTAATGCTGTAAGCAAGTATGCCCCCCCCCCCCTTTCTCCTATATTTCCGAAAAAAAAAAGCATATATAGTCTTTAACTTAATTTCCAAGTGTATTCAATGTTTTGATTAGAAAAAGTTATATTTCCTTTATTGCTGCCAACATATTCCACTGTATTACGCACGTTTAATTTTGTTTCAGGAAATATTCATACTGTTGAGGTTGTAAGCACTACACCTGCTACTATAGCTTGTCCTCAATCCGTGCAAGAGCAAACTATTATCACAAGTCAACCAGCAAATCAAACAATAATCACAAATGGTATTTTGATCAATGGTTCACATACAAATGGCATTAAAACAGAGAATGGTGGTAAGATATTTTTCTTTTGTTTTCTTATTGCATGTTATTTCAAATAATTTTGATTTGCTTACATTAATTGTTGCTTAATGCACTTTGGGCAGATGCTGATTGATTACAATAGTTAAAAACTGTGGAAATACAAAATTTAACTTTACCTACTAAATTACGTGTATTTTTATGGGTAAAAGATTTTATGACAGAGGTTCATTCAAACACTATTTTAAACTGATCACTAAAAAGGTCATAAAAAAAAAAACAAGGAGGTAAAAGTTAACCTGTTGAAAAAATCACCCATAAGTGAGGAATAACTTAAAAGATAAACACAGTATCAGAAAAAAAAAAGGCAAGAGGATGTCTATGATGTAAGCTTAAAAATGGTTGAAGTCAAGGATTTAAAAAAAAAAAAAATCACTTGACTTGACACACCAACTTGTACGTTTTGGCCGTACAATGTACGTTTTTTTGCCCTTTTGTACGATCGTACGGTAAAGGTGTAAAATCGTACGTTTTTCAGATTTTTTCATCAATTCCATTTTTCCCCTATATGACTACATTTCAACGACGAAGCTTCTTTAGAATACATCGTTACATGTATTCATACGCGAGGCAAAGCCTAAACTTCGTCATATTTCAGCACTGAACGCGTACTTCGCGGAAAACTGGTCCGTGTGGGTGAGACTGCAATCCTTTTTCATCGTGCAAATATTGTAACATTTGCGAAATTTTTAGGTTACATTGACATATGCTACCTTAGGTTATCACATTTAATTATTTATTTTTATAATTTATAAATTTTTTCCTCCCCAGTTTACATGTTTACATTATACCCGCGATTCTCGTAAAATCGCTTCTTTTGCTTGACATTTCAATCCTTTAACATCCGGTCAGTGCTTTAATATTTTTGATGGTTAAAAGTTATTTAAACATGACTACCGAAAACTACTTTATTTTATTTCATTTATTTTCTTTTCATGCTTTTTTTTCCAGCATGCCTTTATTTAACACATACGTCACTGAAAATTGCAACTAAAATGAATTTATTCAATTGAAAGCGATTTCTATTGCAATAGATTGTTTAAATTCTGTATACTACTATTACAAATCATTTATTTATATGCATGTAATTTTTTTTTTGTTTTCAGAAAAAGCTCCAAGTCAAAGTTTACTAGCCAGTGTGAAGCCTCGCATTTTGCTCTGTGGTCAGAAGATTCATCAAAGTTCAGATTCACAGTCAGCATCACAAGCAACAGTAATTGTTCAAGCACCACCATCTACTGTTGTACCTGGTTTTTCTTCTAGTGTATTGACTGTGGTCACTCCTTCACCTCCAGTAGTCTCGATGGATAAGCCTGCAAGTTTATTCAGTAATGCCACCTTCATCGCACCATCATCAGTAGAGGACAATGCACAAGGAGTTGCTAAACAACTTAAGCGAGTATTTTCTGACACTAATGAGCTTGCTAAGTCATCAGTTCCAGAAAATATTGTATCTAGCAACAACATTGAAATAAAAAGGCCAAAAACTGAGTCCACTTCTTAAAGATTCATATTTAGTTAAAAATTTTAGTGGGAAAACAGAACAACATTATATGACTAGAAATAATTGAGTGTCATACCTATTAGATGAATGTGCTCTTCGTAAATATGAAGACACTTTAAAACCTGAAACATTTTCATTTATTGTTGTGAAAAGATGTACATAAAGGATAATACTGAGCTTATGTTTCTTTGAAAATAGAGCTGCTTTTAGCAGAATTTTCAGTTCAGTGCTTGCAAATTCAATACATTGATTCTGATGCACATACTGAAAAATAAATTAGTCAATGTATTCCTTATATTGTATAGTGTAAATGACTACCTAGCATGAGTGTTTATTTTCCATAATTGCATCTGCATTTATTAAAATGTATTATAGCTACTGCTGAATTTGAGGGGAAAAAATTGTTATGTTTTTTCATGTGATATGTTTTCCATTTTTATAAATAGTTTACTTATTGTTTGTTTTATAAAATATAAAGCTTCAGAATTATGTTTATAAAAATGAATTGTTTATGCAGTTTATGCATAACATTTATATGAGTGAAGAATAATGTAAATATTTTTCTTCAAAAAAAAAAATTAGCTTCATTTCTGTACAAAATTGATTAATTCATGTCATCAAGATGTTGTGTCCATTTCATGTCAGTTTTCAATCATCTACATGCACAATTGCAGTGCTTCATTTGTCTCATACATCACCTCATTGCATTAGATTTAGTTTGCGAGTTTCTTTTATATGCAATATAAACAAAAATGTATTGAATGCAATTCAAACATTTAAAAAGACTTTTTTTTCTTCTTGAAACAGTGGTATGTTATTTTCAATGAGTTTTATAAAATATTCTGTAATTAAGTTGCACTAGAAAAATTATTTATTTGAATTTCTGAAATTCATATTGTTAGATTTATTTCAATTTATTTTAAAGTTTTAACTACCTGTTTTTTGAAATGTTTATTTCTATTTGTGTGCATTCTTAATGTATTCACAGTGCTGGACAAAAATTATACGTAACTGTATTTGTTGGATTGAATATAATGAGTCTTCTGTTCTTGCAGCAAATGTCACAGCCGTAGTCATGTCACGGGGCTTTTTTGTTGATCAGGCCTACTCCTAACAACGCATTGCATGGTTTTTTTCTTTTTAATCTTCAGGTAATTTCTTTTAATGTTTCAAGAAAGCTTGATACTTCACTAAATTAAATTGAAAAGTTTTGACAAAGGGATCCTGAGACAGTAAAAAAAAGTGCTAGAAACAAAAGTGGCATGAAAATTGAGTGAGTAGGGGAGGGGGATTTATAGTTAATGCTTGATTTTACAAGCCAGTTTTTGACCGTGGGAAAAGTCTACAAAAACAAGAGTTATTAAAAACAAAAAGCATTGAAAACCAGGTACAACACATATGTACATTTGCCCAGTAAATTTTCATTGAAAGCGATTTTGATGGAATAAATTAAATCTATATTGTATGCTATAAAAAAGCAATGCACAAAATTAAAATACTTTTTTCTCATCCTTATTTAAACATCATGCATTAAAGTAATCTTTAATGTTCGTTTACTTAGATACATTATTTGGAAGATACCCAATTCCATTTCTATATACTATTCCAGGTATTCCATTTTTGGTATGTTCCAAGTAAAAAAAAAGCTCAGAAATTCTGTTCGTACAGTCTACTAATCACGATAAATTAATTCATTTTGTTACAGGAAAAAAAGTAAATAAAAAAAAAAAAAAAGAAAAAAAAAAAAAAAAAAAAAAAAAAAAAAAAAAAAAAAAAAAATAAAAAAAAAAAAAAAAAAAAAAAAAAAAAAAAAAAAAAAAAAATAAAAAAAAAAAAAATAAAAAAAAAGAAAAATAAAAAAATAAAAAAAAAATAAAAAAAAAAAAAAAAAAAAAAAAAAAAACAAAAAAAAAATAAAAAATAAAAAAAAAAAAAAAAAAAAAAAAAAAATAAAAAAAATAAAAAA
>JAXGGA010008318.1:0-57620 GCA_038373865.1 Uloborus plumipes
CCTTGAAAAGTGTGTTTCAATCTCGAGATTTGTGGGACCGACAAGGTCAAATGTTGTCATTAAACGAAATAGAAAAGATAGTAATAATAAAATTATTCATTCTTAAAAAGAACGAGCAAATCCCTGTGCCCTTGGGTTCAACAAATCCTATCTATTAACTACCTGTAAATTTTCATTTTTCTCTTCTCTTATGATTTGTTTTAATGAATCGTGTTTATGCAGATGGATGTAATCAGAAACAATTTTATCACCAGTCTGAGAGTTTTCCTACACTGCAATAAATGAACTGTTGTTTTTACTGTATAATACTGGCAGCCGAGGTTTCAATTGAAAACTGTAAAGTGCACAGTAATAAACTAAAACTAGCATTTTTAATTTCTTACTGTAAAGTTAGCAAGTTTAGTTTATTGACGTAAAATTTAGCTGATTTATGCAGTGAAAATAATAGTATAATACTGGCAGCAGAGATTCCAGTTTAAAACTAAAATGCACTTTAATAAACTGTAGAATTAACAATTTTGCAGTTTATTACTGTAAAATTAGCAATTTTTACAGTTTATTACCATAAAATTAGCTGTATTAATCTGTAAAACTAACATTCATCTTTTACAGTGTAATAACACATTAACGGTTTTAAAACTAGCCTTTTAAAAGATCATTATTGATGTTATCCAAATTGTACTATTGGTCGAAAGTAACTTTAAGTTTTTATTATTAGCTAACTCTTTCTTTTTTCTTAAACATTTTTTAAACTGATTTCGGAAGCTCCTTCAATTTTCGAAACATAATCTGAATCTCTTGAGGCGCAAATTTTCCAACCTAGGCAGCAGCCTGCTCTGGCGATTGGGAAATTCTACGCTGGTTATAAGCCAAACGCATGTGAACTAAATTGATATTTCTGAAACAAAAGGTTATATTTTCTCGAATATATAGTTGTTTTTAAGAAAATGTATAAAATAACTATATATATATATATATATATATATATATATATATATATATATATATATATATATATATATATATATATATATATATGTAATAAATCGATTGTGTGAGTGAAACTTATAGCACATTTGTAACCTGTTTACGATTTAGAATAAATATAAAACCAATATGTAATTTTTGCCTTTATTTTTATCGCTGCTCTCCTATCTGATAGCGGTAGTATGAACTCAAAAATTCCCTTTCTATGACCGAAGACACGAAAGATCCTCACGCGTATCTCTACAATATTAAAAGTAACGTAAATAACGTAGTAATATCTGAACAAGAAATTGGTTAAATACATCACAAAAATGAGTTCCAACCATTTTTTTCGTGATAAGTTTCACCAATTTAATTGGGTTTTTCCAAGTACCTCGAAACTGAAAATTAGTGGAACTGATTTCATGATGAAAGGTTGAGCCAGTTTTTAAACTTACCTCAGCTATATATAAATGTATAGTTTGAAAAAAAAGCAGCTTTCCAGTGTGAAGATCAAACTATGAATAGTTGAACAAGATGCCACGTTTTAGCCGCTGTGCTACTTTTGCTCCGTATTTTAGCTTTTATTTGTTTTGTAATGTGTTTTTGAAAGGAAACACTTCATTGAAAGTTGAGATTTCGTTCTTCAAATTCGTCAGTGCTTCCCCTTGCTTCCAATATCTTTTCTCACTTGTTGTTGGAGTGTCATTATTACATTTTTTTCCATCTTTTGTTGGAAAAATAAATGTTGATGAATAGTGGTTAAATTTCTTACTTGGCTGCAAAAGTTGGGTTTTACCGAAAAATGGTATTTATTTTAATACCCTTCTTTACTTGGTTTTAAGTGATATTTGTATTTATCGGATTTGTTTTCTAAAATGAAAATTGATGCATGCATTATTTTAATTTCGATTCGTTTGAGCATTCGGATATTTTTATTCGAGGTCTTCTAATCAAGCGTTTTCGCTCTTTTTTTCAAAGATTTGCTTAATTGAGAGTCAACTCCTCTTTTCAACTCCATGGTTTTAATATATAATTAACAAAACCACGTTAATGGGCTTGCTAACCTAATGTTCTATTTGTATTTAGAAGTAAACCTATTTCGTAGCTTGAAAATAAATTGCTACAGAAATTATCACGAAATACTCTTTAACTTCATGAGAGCTTTCGAAAAGAAATAACTAAAAACATAGTATCACTTCGAGAAACACAAAATCAGTTTTATCACACTATTTTGTGAAGAAGGTGAAAACAAAACTAATTTTTGATCCCAATCCAAGTGGTTTGCATTGAATATGTAATATTAATCAAATTGTCCACATCAGAAAACTATGCATCCCCGTCAGTTCGAGTTTTCAAGGAGGAGGTGAAAACACAATGTAAATTTTTCAAAAAATGACAAAAAACACGCCCACTTACACTGTAAAAACCAGGGGTGCCAAACGGGTGACTTTAGTCAACATAGGGTGAAAATACGGTGCCGAAGGGTGCCATCAGAGAGCCAAAATAGGAATTCGATGCCCTTTGGCACCGAATGCCGATGCCCTTTTGCTTCCGAAGACCGAGGGTGCGATTAAATCCACTAATAGCAGAACGTAGATAATCGCGCATGCGCGCTGACTTATTTCCATCCATTTTTAATGGCGGACGGTACGTTGCATCGAAACGAATTTGCTTCATCTTTCACAATGGATAAATACAACTGGATTTACTCATTATTTGGTCTCACATTATCTTCAAATCCTCGCGTAAGTACTACAGGCATTTTATCATAGTTTACGATTAGAACTTTCCAACGCGTTTAAAATTGTTTCAGTTGACTACTGCGTTCAGCCTATTGCTATAACATTGTTATGTCTTGTATTTTCTATCATGCATCAACGTTACTTTAAAAATATGTACCGGTATTTTCATGAATACTAGATAAACAGTATTTACTGATCAAAATGCTTAAATTAGCTGATATAAAAGAAAACAAAACAAAACGAAAAAAAAAAAAAAAACGATTCAACTAGCAATTAGAAAGTTTTATAAATTATTATATTTTGAACTTTACTGTTTCATTTTCTGAATATAATAAGTGCTGTTTGCTTATATTGTCAGGAATCTAGCGGATTTTCCGCAAAAAATATTTATTTATAACGAAGTGAAGTATTTAAATGGCCGAAATAATATAGCTGTTTCGTAACGATAACTGCGTAGACAGAACATTGAAAAAAGGAATCTCTCTCTCTTTCTCACTATTATTTATTATAAACACTCGAATGTCATGACTCATTTCGTGAACTCTTCTTTATATTTGTTCTCTTATTTATATTTTGTCTTGGTTAGAATTTTGATGTTTCAGTGATCGTAATGCAACTGAATATTTTTGGCTTTTCGTAAAAGTGATTCAACAATTGACCTTCCCACTTCATTTTTAGTAGAAATAATGTTATAGTACATGTTAATAACATTTTGAAACTGCTGAGTGATCAAGTGGATATATACGAGAGTTAGAGCACGGAAAGATGAATTGAAGTTATGAATTCTTTTAAACTATGTTGGAAAGTCTGAACTGTGAGAAAATGCCTTACATTACAAGTTTCAATTGTTTTAGAACCAGAATTCAATGTGAAAAATATGCAAAGACTTCGAGAAAAAAGCAAATAAAACTGAACACAATTACAAACAAAAACACATATAGCTTAGGAAGGGGTGGGGTCGGCAATAGACAACAGCGATGGTGCCATTATTCTCTCCTACGGTTCCATCTTTCACGTTGGTTTGAGGGTGCCAGTTTTTCACCCAAGCTATGTGTGAAATCCTGGCTCCCTTCTGGGTGCCGCTGGTGCTACACCCGTTTCACCCCTGACAGGTGCCAATCGCAACCAGTAGTTTTAACAGTGTACATGTAAAAAAAAAAAAAAAAAAAAAAAAAAAAAAAAAAAAAACGATTTTCCACGAGCCTGAAGCTATGTAGGGTAGACCGACCGGTGAATGAACATTTCCAGTGAATGAACACCTCTTATTTTTTATGACAAAATAAGGTTTTGGAAGTTTTTTTATTATATGAACCCGTAGAAGTAGCGTCTTTCTACACATGAACAGAAAAAAAAATGACTAGAAAATGATGCATTTGTCCACTGTTCATTCACTGCGTTTGAGCACTTTTTTTCATTTCAACCCCCCATAAAACCTGATGCAGAATCATAAAAGCTCTCCCATTTTTTTTAAATATTACGTATATCACTTTAAGTGTTTTTACTATCATGTGGCAAATACTACAAATTTTAACGACGCTACGAATTTTGTAAAATGAAAATTCGCTTAACTGTTCATTCACTGGTCGGTATACCCTATAACATGCTTCCCTATCCACCTTTTCCAGAGAGTGGACGAAATACGATCTGCCCTTTCGCCATTTGCACTCTGAGTTGAACTGATGATTATTAGCTGAAAATGAAAATTAGCTGAACGCAATCATTTTTACTTACTAAACCGGGAAACTTGGGCTCCGTCTTAACCCTTTATGTCCCAAATTAATTTAACAATAAATTTATATATATTCTTTTGGGTTTTTTAGTTGAAAATACATCAAACAGCATATATACCGACTATAAAAAAGTTTTAAATATCGGGAGTCTAAGGTCTCCAACGCCTTAAGACCCCTAAGAAAACTGTTTCTGATCTAATGTACCATCTGTAGCCCTCTCAGCTAAGTACAAGGAATGGTACTTTCAAGTACTAGCATGATTCCAGCCATTTAGGGTTCATAATACTAAATTAATATAAGCGGTACTTCTGAGTCCCGTCGGGCAAAAAGGTTAAAGGTCCATGGGTTAGCTGGAATCCTAGTGAAACGTTGACCTTTTTTTTTTTAATTCTGTAGAAATTCTGAAAAAAGTCTATCATTAAAAAATTTTTGATTAGTTTTTGACTATAACACAGGTCTACAAAAAAAATTTTTTGAACTGATGCATGGGATGTTTTGACTGATTTTAATGTTTTTCGGTGTGCTGAATCCGAATATGAACTTCATTTTTTTTCCTATCACGGGGGAGGGGGGGGTACAGATTTTTTGAAATACGTAAGGGTTTAATTGTCAAAGATAAAAAATAAAATTTCAAAAGAAAAGCATGTATTTATTGGAAAAAATAGCTGTACAATTTTTTTACTCATAACAACACATTTTAAAAAGTATATCACGTTTAGCGTCTACTCCTTTTCACTGTAAAACCGTTTTCTTCTCGGTGATGCTTGTTCTGGTGCGTTTTCGCTGGTTGGAATTCTATGTTTCCCGCTTGAGCATCCAACAGTAGTCTGACATAATACACTAGGTGGCCAAAAGTATCCGGACACTTTCAAAAATTCACATTTTTACATATAGCTGGAGAAATAAGTGATCAATTGTTCTTTAACTTTAGTCATACAAAATATAGGCTTCACCGAACATTTCCAAGTTGAAATTGAATTACCCTTGCATTTGGGGGACGATAAGAAGGGGGGTCGAAAGAATAACCGCTTTTTGACCATAACTCTTTGAAAATAGCTCGGAATAAGCTATGCATTTCAGTAATTAATTAGCATACTATGTATAATTACTATACAAATTCAAATGAACGCACCACTCTTACTTCCGAAGATATGAAACATTTTTTAAAAAACGGCAATTTTATTTGAAGGGTTTTTGCTCATAACACGCAGAGTTTTTGATCAAACCTTATCAAAACTTCAGGAAAGATGACAAAATACAAGAGAAAGAACATACTAAAACGGTTTTTAAAAATATTAAAATCCGATGAGATATGAACGTTAAATGGAAAAAAAATTTCACGGCGCATGCGCGAACGACAGAAATTTGTAACTACAAAAATATTGTAGGGGAGACTGGGGACGGTTGTGACGCGGGGCGGTTGTGACAGTCGTCATATTAGCTAAACCATAATTAATACCTGGTTGAAGCAAAGAGAGAGAGTATCAGTATGTTTGTCTGAATGTGTGTCAAAGCATTGCGGTAGCAATCGAGCGACATTAACGCTAGCAGAGGGGTTGGTTACTTTTTAACAGTTAAAAGTAAGTTTTTTTGTTCGATGTCTTTTAGTAATTCCTGTTGAATGGGTACAGATAGAGAAATAAAAGTTTTCTCCCCGTTAGTAGTGAACCTTAATAGTGAAATAGCAGTGATTACTTTTTATGTAGGCTATTTTGTATTGCCATGGCGATTGCTGTTTTCAAAAGTAGTGGGTTGGGGTCGGTTGTGACAAATTGCGTGGGGACGGTTGTGACACGAGTAAAACATGTTTTTGTCATATTTGATGCCCATAATACGCTTGGAGAAGACAGAAATAGGGCAGTGTGACCTAATGAAATCCAAAGAAGCTTATAAAGAAGTGAAACTTTTTTTTTTCTTTCGGACAGCTTTGGAAATGCAACGTTAATCGTAAGTCTTTGCTACGAAACATTCATTCGTAAACGCGATGGAGCCGGCCGGCGCTGTCACAATGAAAACAACGTGTGCATAGGTTATATTGCTCATAATAAAGTGCTTTTGAGCTTACATATATGCTGAAAGCAAATATGAGAGTAAAATGGCTACTGAGAAATGGTTCCGTTCATTTATGAGCAGAAATGTGTTCACGTCTGTTCGTGTAGCTCACGCAACTAGCCTTTCAAGAGTAACAAGCTTCAATAAAACAAATAAATGTCTAATCTTTCTTTGATACTTGAGAATTGTTATGAACAGACACGGTTATGACCCACAGGATGTGCATAATGTTGCCAAAACAGACGTTACGAAATTCCAAAAACCTGATATTTTTGTAAAACTTGGTATAAGGCTACTTCAACTGAACGAGACACATTGCTAAATGTTAAACTTTCCCAGATGAAGGTTATGTTGAATTATGTTTAATATTACTTGAAATTAAAAGTGATCTAGACTGTTTTACTGTATTTTTGAACTTGTCACAACCGACCCTAAGCACTGTCACAACCGCCCCTGGGGTGGGGTCGGTTGTGACATTTTTTCCTTTTTTGTTTAATTTGGTCCTGTGAGTTAACTATTGTACTTAGGGAGAAAATTTTAGTGTTTATAAGCAGGCAAATAAACACTTTAACATAAAAACAACTTTAAACCAGCTCACAGGCATTGCTAAGGGATCTATGGGGGAGCAAATGAAAATTGTCACAACCGTACCCAGTCTCCCCTACTGATTTATACTTCATCTTATAAAAAAAGTTTCAGTTGAATATCATGAAAATTGAAAAAGATATCAGCGATCTAGTGAGCTGTATTTCATTCATTCGCAGACAATACATACATAGTGAGGGTCTGTCCACAAAGAGCTATTTTTAAAATAAAGGTTATTTCGTCATTGTTCAAAACCAACGTTTCAGGGGGTCTCCGGATACTTTTGGCCACCTACTTATAAGGTCTTTTTGGCCGAATGGGCGAAATGTGACTTCTATGCCAAATATAAATTTTTAAACAGTATACAATTTAACATTGAAAAATATGCTCGATTGTCCCCACACTATTTGTGAACAACCCCTCTCCATTTATGAATTGACTGCAAATGAATGAATTACAGCTCACTAGATCGCTGATATCTTTTTCAATTTTTACGATATTCAACTGGAACTTTTTTTATAAGATGCAGTATACACCAGGCTACAATATTTTTGCAGTTATAAATTTCTGTCTTTCGCGCATGCGCCGTGCAAAATTATTTCCTTTTAACGTTCATATCTCATCGGATTTTTAATATTTTTAAAAACCGTTTTAGTATGTTCTTTCTCTTGTATTTTGTCATCTTTCCTGAAGTTTTGATAAGGTTTGATCAAAAACTCTGCGTGTTATGAGCAAAAACCCTTCAAATAAAATTGCCGTTTTTTAAAAAATGTTTCATATCTTCGGAAGTAAGAGTGGTACGTTCATTTGAATTTGTACAGTAATTATACATAGTATGCTAATTAATTACTGAAATGCATAGCTTATTCCGAGCTATTTTCAAAGAGTTATGGTCAAAAAGCGTTTCTTTCGACCCCCCTTCTTATCGTCCCCCAAATGCAAGGGTAATTTAATTTCAACTTGGAAATGTTCGGTGAAGAATATATTTTGTATGACTAAAGTTAAGGAACAATTGATCACTTATTTCTCGAGTTATATCTAAAAATGTAAATTTTTGAAAGTGTCCGGATACTTTTGGCCACCTAGTGTATTTACGTCACATCTTCCTTGGTAACATCTCTCTGTGTCTTTCAAATCTTGATGAAATCTTAAACCCTGTTCCTCACTAAAGCCACCAAGGTTTCCGGGAAAATAGTCTATGTGAGAATGTAGAAAATGGACTTTCAAACTCATGTTGTAGTTCTGGGCTTTGAATGCAGCCAGCACCCTCTTAATGATATTTTTTTATAGCCAGGGCCTTTGTTACTTCCCAAAAATTTTTTACCGCATCCTTGAATGAGTTCCAGGCTTCTTTTTCAGTTTTATTCCTTGATTCAAAAAACAATGGATCAGATCAAAGTTTGCGTATGTCAGGTCCTGTGAAATTTCCTCTTTCAATTTAGCTTCAGTCAATTTCGGAAACTTCGAACAAACATATTTGAAACAGTCTTCATATGTTGGCAAAGATTTGATAAATTGCTTCATCAGTCCTAATTTAATGTAAAGCGGTGGAAACAACCTTTTCACGATCAACCACAATACTGTCTAACTTGGAAAGTCAAGACTAGCAGCTAGCACCTTTGAACGGTTCTATTTTAAAAAGGGGTGTCAGATTTATTAAGAAAATGCATCATAGCACCATTTCTGCTTATTTGGATATCATTTTACTTTCCTGAACCTCATAAGAAAGGGGAATAAATTTAAAAGAAAAAGAAACGTCAACACAAACCAACACTTTTAGTAAACAAATCCAACAGAAAAAAAAAAGAAAATCCCCTCACATTCTTTATTTCTCTTCACTTTTATTTTAATAAAATCCTTAATAGGGTCAGGTGGGGTAAAATGGGTCAAAAAAGAGCAATTTTATAATCAGGATTTGACAGCAAAAAATACAGTCAATTCGCGATAACTCGAAGTCCGATAACTCGAATACTACTACAACTCGAATTTCTTATTCGGTCCCGATCCCTTTATCTTGATTCTATGTAAATTTTCCTCAATATCTCGAAGTTTACTTCTCTTAACTCGAAGTTTTTTTTGAAGTGACTAAACATTTAATAGTTAAAACGCAGAAAAAATTTCAAGTGAGAGCATAAAATTTTATTTATTTTTCTCTTCTGTGTGTGTGGGGGGGGGGGGATTCATTTGGGGAAAATCGGAATCCTTACAGACTGGCTCTTGCTATATTATTTGCACTTATTGCGTCCGTAAGGAATTTGACTGCCAAAAGTTTTGCGTCTTCAATCTTCAATTAATCGTGACAGTGGCATAGTGATTATTAAATTTAAAACAAATAACTTTTAAAGCAGTTGATAAAGAAAATGTATTTAATGTGAATTTAAGAAATGTGATTAAAACACTGAGGTTTGCAACTAAGAGAACACACAAACTATGGAAGAAAATGAATCTCTTGCCAAGGAAGAACGATATGTGAAAAAGCGAATGACACGATATGTGAAATATTTACTGCTGTTTAAATTACAAAACTGCTCAAGCAGCTTAAAATGACGGATTATACCACAAAAATGAAACATGTCTCAAAAGAAGGATTTCTTTTTCTTTTTTTTTTAACATTTTAATTCAAATAGTGTACATTTTAACTAATTAAACTTGTCAGTTATCTATACATTAATTGAATATTCCAAGTTTTTATTATTAAAATGTTGGAAATCGAAACTAATGATAAGTCGAACTTCCGATAAATCGAAGTTTTTTTTCGGTCCCTTCGAATTCGAGTTATCGAAAATTGACTGTATATTGATTCAACCAGTGAATAAACTGCTCAGGATATGCAATTGACTCTTCCTCATGACATTTAAAGTGAAATATCTCGGAAAAAACAAAATATTGATACTGATAAATAAGTTTGAAAATGTGTTGTCAATGACTCATTTTATCCCATAGCGTGGGGTAAAATAGGTCACTAGTGGGCTAAAATAGGTCACAAGTGGGGTAAAATGAGTCATGGTTTAAAGCATTTGATTTCACGATTTATTGAATAGTAGTTTGATACTTTTGTTCATTTATGAGAAAATAATTAGTATATAAACATTTCTAGAAAGCAATATTGTCCTCTTGATTCATCTCAGGGCCAGGAATGTCTAGCACTGTTTACGATGCATCATCCTTCCAAACATCATCTCTCTCAAGAACAAAAAATCATTCACTGTATTTTTAAGTTTCATTGCACATTATTCTACATTGTGGGAAAGAATGATGGCATGAAGATATACCTTTTTGACATTTTCCTCAAAAGATTTAACTTGTTCCCACTTTCCAACTTTTAAAGGTTGCTATCAATGCACTTCGATTCAGTTATGAATTTCTTTTAAAGAAAATGTTTATTTATTATTTATTTAGTTTTTTGTCTGTGTGTCAGTTTAATTGATTTTTTTTATCTCTTTGGCTTTTTTTCAGATTGCAATCTTTTCAATATTGTCAAGCTAGTTAAAATTTCACAAGTTTCTTTCTGCATGTGTGTAGTTTTCTCTTTTGGTAACTTTTAAAGTTTCTTCTTTACTTTTGGTTATTGGTTTCGGTGAGAGTGTGCTTACAATAAAAGTTTTAATATGCATAAAAATAAAGCACATGCTTGACGTGATTGTTCTAATATCGAAGAAACAGCCTCACTTGCTGTTGAGATCTTAGATGTCGATTCTGTTCCTTTAACTGCATTATTTGAATTCAGCGCTGTAGAATGTTTTTCTGTGATTTGGTTGCCCAGGCGTCTCTCTTTGGAGAAAATAAGATACTTTTGCTTTACTCCATAACAACATTTCTTGAAGGAAGTTCATCGAGCAAAAGCTGTGCTCTTATTTTTGATTAAATTTAATTATTTTACTCTAAGTTCATATATTTATGTATCAAAAGAATGACCAAGAAATATATTATTTGTTTTGTATTAGTATGTACATACATGACACCAAAACATGAGTTAATTAGCAAAAAAATATGATTAGCTCTTTAGTATATGCTAAGCCTAACTTAAGGCGAAAAATGACCTATTTTACCCCATGCTTGTTTTAATACCCTGAAAAATTCATTTTTACTGTTTTTTTTTCTCAACATTTGAGGAAGTGATTCCTGAAAATGTGTATTATGCAGTTGGTTAATAACTAAATGTGCATTTTCATTCACTTTTCTTCAAATCAAAAGTTTTTATGATGAATACAGTCAAGCTTCTTTTAAGAAAAACACTTAATCGCTAGAATCTGTAACTTTAAAGTAGAAGTTACAGTTTATTTTGAATATAAAATGTTGCCTGCTATCAATAATGCTCACAAATGGTAACGCAGAAAGAAAATATCATTTCTACATTTTTTGAAGATTTTTCTAATAAACGTGACCCATTTTTATCCACCTGACCCTATTTCAAGAATCCAGTGCAACGTATTTGAACCTCATCAATGTGGTTCTATAAGTGAGTGTAGCAGGTCTGTTTTCACTCTTCCTCATCCAAGATCCACCCTCGCTCTCTCCCTTTTTGTTTTCAGTTTTAAAATTGTGGGTACTCGTTGAACATCTAAGAAAAAATATTTGTAGAAAACCATTTTTTTTAATCATAAATTAGTATTGTTTTTCTTTTGTTATATAGAGGTAAATTGATACATTACCACACTCAGTACACACGTTTTGCCGAAAAGCTGTACGTGATGGTACGGAGGTCATTTTAGAATTCAGCACACCGAAAAACAAAGTACACTCAAAATATCACATGCAGTTTTTGGTTGCAGACCTGTGTAACGTGCGCTAATCTAATGCGTGATGCCAAAATACAGTGGGTGACAGGTAAAAGTGTTTGGTTACCGCTATTTGCCATGCTCAGAAGTTCGGTTAACATACTTTGAGAAAGTCTTGAGGTTTTACATTGGTCAAGCACTGGTTTTGATGCGCTGTTATTTTAAATAATAACTAGTTGCGTGGCCCGGCGTTGCACGGGCGCTTCGCTCCCTTGAAGTAGTGAGGAAAGTTTAAACAAACTACTCACCACCAAAGTGGCTCGCCTTTAAAGTAGCGAGGAAAGTTTCAAAAAACTACTCCCCGCTAAAGTGGCTCGCTAAAAAGCGTTCCTGCATCAAAAAGTCGATCGAATTATTAGCACATGCTTCCTCAGAAATAAAAACGGTGTCAAGTAGCGCATACTTAACACTCTCCCTAAATGACAAATAAAATTACTTACCAGAAGCGATTATTTCCAAACCGCTTTCTTCCTGTAACATTAACTGCAAAATTCTAAACGAAAAAGTTGTTTTAATATTTGGATCGCAGCCAAAAAAAAGTTCCTGCTAAAAACATCAATTAGAGCTTTAGTTGAAACACATTTTTAAAATGGCATCAGAAAAAATAAATAAATGTCATTAATTAGAATAAAAACAATTGTTGGAACTTTGTTGTAACACGTATTCAAAGTGGCAACGAAAAGAAATAACGCTCTTTAATTTCAAAAATTCTCAAAATCTTTAATCTCAAAAATTTAATTAACAATTTAATTAATATCTTAGCTAATTATAGTCGTACAATTACGAAGTTGGTCTTATTGTTTTCCTTGAAAAATTTCAAATCGGATGGTACCTCGTTCGGATCTATACTCTCAGGGGTTTTTGAGAAGTTCAAGCTTCAGACGGACAGACATACGGACGCGGACATATTTTAGTAGTATTAACTAGCTGCGTGGCCCGGCGTTGCACGGGCTTTAATGTAGAGAAGACAGTTTAAGCAAACTATACGCCGCCAAGGCAGCTCGCCTATGTCAAGTAGCGCATACTTAGCACTCTCCCTAAATAACAAATAAAATTCCTTACCAAAAACAATTATTTCCAAATCACTTTCCTCCTGTAAAATTGATTGTAAAATTCTAAACGAAAAAGTTGCTATAATATTTGGATCGCAGCCAAAAAATGTCCCTGCTAAAAACAGCAATTGCAATTTTATTTAAAAACACATTTTCAAAATGGTACCAGAGAAAAAATATAAGTCATTAATTAGAATAAAAACAATTGTTAGAACTTTGATGTAACACGTATTCAAAATGACTACGAAAAGAAATAACGCTCTTTAATTTTAAAAAGTTTAATAATTTAACTAACGTTTTAATTTAAAATGGAAACGGAAAGAAATGTCTTGGAATTTTAAATAGTTTAATAATTTAATTACCGTTTTTATTCAAATGGCAACGGTAAGAAATAAATGTCTTGGAATTTTAAATAGTTTAATAATTAAACCAACGTTTTAATTAAAAATGGCAACGGTAAGAAATGTCTTGGAATTTTAAAAGTGCAAACAATTTAATTAACGTTTTAATTGATATCTCAGCTAATTTAGGTCATACAGTTACGCGGTTGGCCTTATTATCTTCCTTAGAAAATTTTGAATCGAATGGTACTATGCTTGATTCTCTATAGTCTGTGGGCCAAGTGCAAATATCGTTCAGGTTCGTTTACCAATCTTGGGGACTAAGAGAACTTGCTTGAAATCTATTAATATTGATGTACTCAATCAAAAAATCCAATGTTCCCAAGCGGAACTTGTCTCATTAAGTTTTAATTAGTAATTGAAACACGAACTCTTTTCCTTGGCCTGGTCACTCTTTCACTAGAGACGTTGTCCCTAGGTGGCGCTATTGCACAAAATATTTGCAATCTAAAATTTTAATAAACAGTTTTTCAACCGTAATTTTACTTTTTTACTCGATTTTATATTTCAAAATATATTAATACGTTTTGAATCACTCACTTTTTTCGCTGTGTGACTTAATATAAAATCAAAATCGAACATTGTATCAATCCGCCAGGCGTTTCAGATATTCTCATTCTTTATTTTTGATCAAAGAGCGCCAGTTCGCGCGGTTTCGTTTCGCGTCGCTTTTTTTTATGGCTTGATATCCCCTTTTGGCGATGTTTCACAAAGAGCAACTTTTAGTGGAACGACATTGTTGTATACCGTATTTTTTGCCGTATAAGACGCACCGTCTTTTACGGCATAAATTTAAGATTAATTAAAATTGGGGGATTTAATTTAAAATTGGGTGTGTCTTACACGGCGAAAAATACGGTAATATTGCGTTTTTTACGCTGCTATTTTGAATAACGTTTAATTTTTCAAAATTTTAATTAAATCTTATAAAATTGAGTGTTTATTGTTTTTGCTACATAACTTGCAGTCGTGAAAGGAGTTAGTGTAGGAGATATAGAGATTAAATAAGAACCAGTTTAGACATTTTTTGTTGCTGCTTTATTTGTAGAACATAAATTAACTATTACTGTTTTTCAGAAAACCAATACTTATAAAATCACAGGCCCGTCATTTGGGGGAGGGGGGAGTCAATTCCTCTCCTTTCCGGCTTTGAAAAATCAATTTACATGTAAGCGGGCGTGGTTTTTGTCATTTCTGGTACAATTTATATTGTGTATGCAGTGTTTGCCCCCGCTCCCCTGGAAAAATTTGAAATAGCTTGTGTAAATACATATAGGATATATAAGCAAGGGCGGATACAAGGGAGGGGCGATGGGGGCGATCGCCCCTTCCTTGAGGGACTCTTCCACAGCGGTTCTTAGATTTTGAAGTTCAAAAAAGGCAGTTTTAGTTGATTTTTGATGATATTAAGAGAAAGGGTGAGGATTCGGAGCTCTGATCTGGAAATTTTTCGAAATGGAAGACCAAAACATTTGTAACCAACATGTGTTAACAATGGTTCATGGAGAAAAAAATGGGCAAGTAAGAAAACAAAACTCAATCGCTCCTCCCTTGGAACATTTCTGGATCCGCCCTTGGGAAAAAGGACTGATTTGTAACCACGAATAAGTAAGTTTTGAACGACGTCAATCGTCGCCAAATATGATTCGTGACTTTTTCCGTCAATTTTGAGCTTTTAAAAGTAATGCATATTGTATCGCCGTTCCGGAAGAACAATGACGTAACTGAAAAAATTTGTCAAATGCAAATAAGTCCATAGACAATATCAGAAACACGTCCTATATGCAGGGGAACATGGTCGTAACTGTACTTCCACTAAGAACTGCCAGAGGGCTTTTCAGAGAAACAATGACGTAACTGCACTTGGGTTGAAATTTAGGGTTGAAATTAGGGTGATTAAATCCAAACCCCTGGTAAATGAGAGTAAAGTATATTTTCAATACTCTCAATATATTATAATTATTTTCTGTCACTTACACCCTTTTCAATTAAACGTTTTACACAACTGCAAATCGTTTTTTTACTCTCCTGTAAAATTGAAGTTTTTGCATTTACGTCACTGTTCTTCCGGAACAGCGGTATGATGTGCTTTAATAAATGCAATTTAAAATTTTAAATGAAACCATTAAGATCATGACAGGACCTATAGTCTGTGGGCCAAGCAGCGATATCGTTCAAGTTCGTTTACCAATTTTAGGGACTACGGGAACTTGCTTGAAATCAACTAATAGTGATGTACTCAATCGAAAAATCCAATGTTCCCAAGCAGACCTTGTCTCATTAAGTTTTAATTAGTAACTGAAATAGGCCTGAATAGTTAGCCTGTTGACTCATTCACAACAAAAATTGTCTCTAGGTGGCGCTGTTGCACAAAATATTTGCAATTTAAAATTTCAATAAACAGGTTTTCTACCCTAGTTTTTCTTTTTCATACGAATTTATGTTGCAAAATATATTAATAAGTCATAATATACTTACTTCACGTCTTTTGTGATTCAGTTACTAAGAAAATCACAAAAATGTATCAATCCACATTTCCGCTTGTTCTTAATCTCGTTGTTTCGTTAATGGCACTATATAATCCAGTCAATGAATACATTATAGAATGCATGGAATATGCGAGAGTATTTGACTACAGAATATTGTTAGGGGTAGTTTGTTCGTTAATATACTGAAAGTCCCCGACCCTGGGGGGTGAGCTAAAGGGGGGGGGGGGAGCAAATTTTGGGTTTCTCGAAAAATCGCGGAAATGGTGGGAAAAATTGGTTTAAAATAAAAATTCAAGCTAAACAAACTTCGTATAACAGTGTTTCTACACATATTTGTCGAATTTTCAATAATTTTCCAGGTGTATATTGTGAAAAAACGAGAAATTTCGGAAAAACTCTCTATTTTTGTCAAGCAACGTTGAATGGTTCTATTTTAAAAAGGGAGACAGCTTGATTGCGAAAATGCACGATAGCAGCATTTCCACGTACTCCGATATTATTTTATTTTTATAGAAATGATAAGGAAGAGAAAAAAAAAAAAAAACACCAACACAAATCAACACCTCAAATATACGAATGTAACGAAAAACAAAACAAAGAAAAATCCTTTCTCATTCCTTATCTCTCTTATCACAATCACCCCCTGTTTCATAAAATCGGTTGAGACCTGACGCATGCGCGAATTCGAGGAAGGTCGCCGAAAAGAATATCAAACAGTATCTATATATCCATCTATATGTACATATAAATATATAGGCAGAGACAGACACATATATATGATATTTAACGTAATTGTCCGCCCCTAGAATTCCATTTTCGCATATTTTGCCATCTATCTTTAATGGCCTGTAAAAAACTAATGAGACAATATTTTTTTGGGAACATTGTGTTTTTTTCATCTGTAGACTCGAAGGATTCAGAAAAATATCACATTTTGTAGTCCCCGAAGTTGGCAAACGAAACCATGTTTCTAAGCATCTTTTCTGCCTTCGGCTCACAGACTACTACTCTCAGCGGTTTTTGAGGAGTTCAAGCTTCAGACGGACAGACAGACAGACAGACAGATGCGGACAGATTTTAATAGTATTAATTATGATTATTTTGTTTTCTGAACACGTTTTTTTTTTCTTTTCAGCTAAAAGCTTCAGTGGCAGACGTGCACCGTCCTTCTTACGATGACCACTACTACCTGAGATGGCTGAGAGGTATTTAATAACTTGCATTTGCTAAACTATGTATTTGAAATTAGTATCGTTCCACGTTGTTTGATATGGCTCAAAATGCTTTTTATTATTCTCCATCTTATTGTTATCTTACCTAACACCCCTATTTTGGTTGGATCAGAGAAGACCTGACGCATGCGTAAATGCACGGAAGGTTTTGCCTAAGAAGATCAGACATTACATATGCTGAAATAAATATCACTTCAATTAACAGGGTTGTGGAAATCCTTTAATTGCAGTTTACTCGATGATATTTCCGAAGTTTTGGTGCTCTTTGTGAAGATATCAAAAAGTAAGATGTTAACTTTTTAATGAAGGAGGATAGATTGAAGTTCTCCCCCTACCTCTCCCCGCCAAAAAAAAAAAAAAACGTAGCTAGTAGACACACTATCGCGATAGAAATGGAAAATTCAAAGATTGTAGTTAACATTTCTTTGAAAGACAGTTATGCAAAAGGAAAGAAAGGAGAAAAAACGGGGGGGGGGGGCAGGAGAGGGAAAGATCTAAAGTTTCGTCATCAATTGATGACAAAAGAGTTTGTGAACTTGAATCTACTAAAAAATTACTTAGCAAGAAAACTTACTTAGACGACAAGTATAAGTTACAAGTTACTTTTTAGCATAACGTTTTTTTATCAAAAATTCAAACTTATTTCAATACGCCCAAGCGTATCCTATTCCTGAAGAAAAAATTACTATGTTTAGTAAAGTTGTATTTTTTTATTTATTTTGTTTTAGAGCAGTTTAAGTAAAGTGAGGTAAAATGATCATAGTGTTAGTCTTAGGTATTTGCGTATTCCAAAGCAATGATTATATATTGTTTTAGATGTGCCTCTGTCTCTTTTTTTTTCGTAATAAAATTTTTAAGTGAGAAAACAGCTTTCCTCACTTGAAAATTCGTAAGACAACTATTCTCTCACAACTTTTTGCCTCGCAACGCAGCTAGAATATAACATTGTGAGGGGCGAGGGTGTGGTCACAAGAGTCCTTATATGCATAGGCGTCTCGTACAGGGGGGCAAGGAGGCGACTGCTCTCTCACTTTTAAAAGGAAAGTGGCCTTGCCCCTCACTTTTTCATAAGAAAAATCGAATGATCGATTGTACTCAGTGGACTGATTTATTTTATGAAAGTAAAAAACTGCTAATTTCAAAAAATGGACTTTTTTCATGTTATTTTCAGTTTACGATGCTAGTGGTTGGTTATTCGTATTTTTAAAACATTAGCTGCCCTAAGCTAATATTGAACCAACACGGAAAATACTTGATGAGGTAATTACCGGAATAAAAAAAGAATTATGTGTGAATCTTAATTAAAAAAAAAAAAAACTTTATCTGTGCAAGACTTCAAAAACCCGTGTATTATCATGACAGGGCACTATTTTATTTAATGAAAGGTATTTTATCTAAGTTTTAGGCGTACCTGTTACAATCGTACTTTCTGATTACTGAATACTATAAAATGTACCATATTATTAAAATGTACTATATAAATAATTCACATAAATAAAACAAAGAATATGCATGTTTATGTGTGTGTGTGTGTACCTTATACAAATCCACAATTTACACCGGATCTGGACGAAATTTTGCAGGGAGATACTTGAGCACCCGGAAAGGATCATAGGGTGGTTTTTGAGCGGGGGAAAAGTACCGATACGTTCGAATTTCGAATAAAGGACTTCAACTCAAAATGGCAATATCTAGCGAAATATTTATCGGATCTTCTCGATCTTGGTCTCATTCGAAAGAACGCAAAAAAGTACCTTTTAGGAACCGAAGTTTTCGAAAACTAGTAAGCACTAACTTCACCCAGAAAAAAGATATGGGCCTTTTTAAATTTGAAAATATCCATTTTAAATTGGATTTATAAAAATCGTCTGCACGAGCGTGAAAGAAATTAAATAGGATTATTAATGAGAAAAAGGTGTTGCCATTTTTTCTTGAACATTAACAAATAAAATTTTTGCTTTTGCTTTAGGCTTTTCCTGTAACGAACGGATTTAAAAATTTTTTGGCGATTGATTAATTTTTCGTACTGCGTTCTAGCAAACTATTGATTTTAATTTAATCGGGACTTTTAGACACACGCGTCACTTGACATGACATTTTCCCTCAAGATAGATCCCGTGCAGATCCGAGTCAAGTAACTAGTATACTATAAAATGAGAGCTTGGGTTAGTAAGGGCGAGATGTAGCTACTCTGCACGAAATACAATGTTAAGAGTGTGGACAGTAAGAAAAATACGGCTAAAAAAATTACGTACACAAAAATAAAATTATATCCATATAAGTTAATATTTTTATTCGTTATTTTCATACCATACCAATAACTTTCTCTTACGAAGCAACCATTAAAGTATTTCATTTAAAGTTAATGTTTTTTTCGGCACTGAGAATATCTCTTTATTTGTATTTCGCTAATTGCTTCTATTTTAATTTTCAGCTCGAGAATTTGACGTTGGAAAAGCAGAAGCAATGATGCGAAAGGTACATGAAAGATATTTATGTTGGGTTTATCATAACTTTTTTAGAATATCTTTCAGAGTTCGAGTTACCCAATTTCTTCTTTTAACGAAATGTCGCAGCTGAAGTCCTGAAAGGTTGGCCTTCATTTCACCTCGTGTGGTTCAAGAGGAGAAAATACTTTTGCAGTTTTGTTTTTAGCAAAGAAAGGATCCAAGTTCTGAACAATCATACACTGGAGAAAAAAAAGTTTTTACAGTATAATCCTGGCAGCAGAGGTTCCAGTTGAAAGCACAATTATATACTGTAAAACTAAGCTATATTACAGTTTATCCCTAACTAGGAATTGTGTATAGTTTATTACAACTAAATTAGCAATTTTACCATAAAATTAGCTTTATTATACTATAAAAACAACAGTCGAATAGCCGGCCACCTTGTCTAGTGGTCAGAGTAGTCTGCCATGGATGGTGTGGCCCCGGGTTCGAGTCCCGGCTTGGGCATGGATGTGCTCTCTCTCTCTTGTTCTTGTCCTTTCTTTGTATGAATGTGTTGTTGTGTGAAAGTTTGCCTACCCTATAAACGGGTCCCTATGGCATGCGTGTACTGTGGAAGTCAGACTTCACACCAAATAACGGTACAGTTGGAAAAGTGAAGCAGCGCACTCCAAATTGCCTGGCTGGCTGGCACACGACAAAAAAAAAAAAAAAAACAGTAGAATAGTGGCAGCAGGTTCCAGTTTAAAACTAAAATGCACAGTAATAAACTAAAACTAGCAATTTTACATTCTAGTACAGTAAAATTTGCAATTTTACAGTCTAGTACAGTACAATTTGCAATTTTACGGTTTTTTCTGTAAAATTACTGTAAAATAATCTGTATTATACTGTAAAAACAACGTCTACTTTTTACAGTTTATGTGTCCGAACCATGCCGATCAGATGCATTTCTGTCAACTGCCTGCTGTAGCCTGTAATCAGATGGGGGTCATAGTCTTGCGTATCAACCTCCCGTATTATAGAGGAAGCTGTATCAGTTGTGGCGGCGGATGTGGCATCGGTCAGTAGCATTTGCAGTAGCTGCACTTCAGCATTGTCTTTAGTTGCGGTGGAGTTTCGTGACGGTGGTTCTTTGAATTCTGCATAGAGAGATTCATAATCTATTTCCCCTTAGCTTTAGTTCTATTTGGCTAGAAAAACAATTCATAATGTGAAGATCACAGCTTTCTTAATCTCCAATGGGCAGATGAGTATTAAACTGCTAAATCCTTTACAGCTCCTGGGTAGACTCACATACGGGTCATTCCATTTTAAATCAACAAATTTTCAAAAAAGTTGTTGCATCACCATTTTTGATTTTGATGAAAATTTGTATGTGTATTCCTTTTACTTCCCAGAGCTCAAAATAGTGTTCATTTTATTTTTAAAAAATTTACCCTTTGATATATAGGCCCTTTTTGTCGTTGGCAACAGCGAAAATCGGGCGTTTTGATGCTTTGTCTTATGAACTATAACTTTTTTTCTATCAAAGATTTTGAGCTCAACTATAGCTCATTGGAAAGCTAAGAAAAAGATCTTTTTATATATGCTATCAATAAATTTCAGATTTAAAAAAAATACTTATTTTTTCAAGGTCAAAGTTCACGACGAAAATGACATTTTTTACTACTTTCGAACATTAAAAAACCCATGAAGGGTTCAAAGTAACAAGCCGATTTTTTCATCATATATTCATAGTCATGGTTACTTACTGTATAAAAAAAATTGGCTTGTTATTCCACCCCCTTTATGAGATATGCCCCCCCAAAGTTGTAAATTTTTTAAAAAATCCAATTTTCAACGCTAAAAAAATGCATGTGGGGGGCAAGATAAAAAAATTTTTATATGTGGTATTTTAAGTACTTTTTACCAGCTTTCTAATAAAACAAAAGTTGCTTTGTTATTCAAAGGCGTTTGGCAGATATAAGGGACTGAACTTTCAAAAAATTGCACAAAAACAACACGATTATTTTCATTTTTTTAAATCTTTTTTTTATTTAAATGTAATTATATACCTTATTCTTTGCCTTAAATGCTAAAAAAGACTAAGAAGAGCAATGAAGAAACATATTTAAAGTTTAATAAGATAATTTAATATTTTTAACACCTGGGAATATAGAATACCACTAAACTTGTCTGATTTTTAAACATCTGATTGCTACCTACAACAGGACTGAGCATTTCTCAACTTGTCCAGGTTTGTTCATACCATGTGGTCATCCTTGTTCTGACTTGCTCTCACATGTGTATCTTAGTTGTCTTTCAAATTCTGAAAGAAGTAGGTTGTTGAGCTAGTGTTTCTGCTGTAAAATCTTGTGAAGCTGATGTGATTTCTCTTCATTTCAAGTTCATTCATATTCACAGAATGTTTTGTTAAAGGTAAAAGAAGAAATTCTTTAGAATCCTTAAATATAAATTTAAATTTGTCTTTCTACGTGTAAACTGTGAATAAGTTATGGGTAACCCTAAATGCTCCATAGGAGTTTTTGAGAATGATGATTGTAATATTTTAAGTTACAGTAGGCAGTCTACAGTAAATAGTATTTCTGAGTACAGTGATGATGATAAAACTTTACTGCACCTGAGTACTGGGTGTAAAACTATTGAAACTGTTTGTACCTACCATGCAAAAAAAAAATTCTTGCCAAGTTTTGCCACCTTTATGGAATTTCTTGCTGGTAGGTACAAACAGTTTCAATAGTTTTACACCTTGTTCTCAGGTGCAGTAAAGTTTTATCATCATCACTGTACTCAGAAATACTATTTACAGTAGACTGCCTACTGTAACTTAAAATATTACAATCATCATTCTCAAAAACTCCTATGGAGCATTTAGGGTTACCCATAACTTATTCACAGTTTACACGTAGAAAGACAAATTTAAATTTATATTTAAGGATTCTAAAGAATTTCTTCTTTTTAACCGACTTCAACAAAGGAGGAGGTTATACAATTTGTCGGAGAAATTTTTTTTTTCGGTATGTTTCAAGATTACTCGAAGACGCCTGGACCGATTTCAAAAATTCTTTTTTTGTTAGAAAGGTCTTTTTTTTCCGATTGGTCCCATCCTCTCGTGGTCCGGGTTCGATAACGGGAACCTGCAGAAATCTTTCGAAAAAGAAATTGGGATCACAGTAATCGTAAAAATGACCATTTTGAACGCCAGGCTTCTCTGGATTGCATAATGAAATTCCTTTCTATAGTCTTTTTGAAAATTTTAAACCGAGTATCTTTCTATGTCCTGCTTTTTTCTCCTGAACTCCAACGAACTGAAAGTCGTACCAGGTACTGATTGATTCGTAATATTTCAGGTTTTATTAGTCTTAATTTACATAAGGTTTGATAAAGGAATTCTGAAGAAAGTGAGGAAAATCTCCAAATTTTTGCTCAAATTTAAAGCGATTTGTCCTAAATGATTAAATATGAAATCCATTGTTACAGAACGTGATTGATATGAAACAGTTATTATAATGATCATGAAAATTTTGAATGAAGGCTTAACTGAAGCAAACATGAAACTCATTAGCGGGCCACGTATGTAATACGTCGTGAAATTTTATGAACTGCGAGAATCTAGTGTTGTTTTGAAATATAAATTAGTTGAAAAGCCGTTAATATTTAGCCTTTAATTAAACTAGTACACAAATAAATACCAGAGAATAACAAGGATTATTTTTTAGTGTCAATCGTTTAAAATTTTAGACGCGTTGATACTTTCTTTTTTTTTCTTACATAGTTTATTTTATGAAGCATTTACTTAAGAAAATTAGGTGAAGTTTTGCAATGGAAACATTACCTTATTTCATATGTACATTTACACTAAAAAGAATAAAATAAAAATATTTTTGAAAAAAAAAAATTGAACCGACTTCGGAACTTCACTCAGCAAATGCTCTAAAAAGTAAAAAATAATTTTATTCTTTGAACACCATCGATACTACATTTAAACATAAGTTTTGAAGTCGGCGCAAAAACTATAGGTAAAATGATGTTTACTATATTTTGCCAACATTTTCAGAGAAATCATTGAAAATTGAGAGCTGAATATTTGTACCATTACATAAATATGTATTTTTCAATGAATGCGAATGCGAATAAAGAACCTGGATTCATTTAAATTTATATTTATAGTTTCGAATGATTCTATTTAGCTTTTTTGCGCCGACTTCAAAACTTATGTTTAAATGTAGTATCGATGGAGTTCAAAGAATAAAATTATTTTTTACTTTTTAGAGCATTTTCTGAGTGAAGTTCCGAAGTCGGTTCAATTTTTTTTTTTCAAAAATATTTTTATACCTTTAACAAAACATTCTGTGAATATGAATGAACTTGAAATGAAAAGAAATCACATCAGCTTCACAAGATTTTACAGCAGAAACACTAGCTCAACAACCTACTTCTTTCAGAATTTGAAAGACAACTAAGATACACATGTGAGAGCAAGTCAGAACAAGGATGACCACATGGTATGAACAAACCTGGACAAGTTGAGAAATGCTCAGTCCTGTTGTAGGTAGCAATCAGATGTTTAAAAATCAGACAAGTTTAGTGGTATTCTATATTCCCAGGTGTTAAAAATATTAAATTATCTTATTAAACTTTAAATATGTTTCTTCATTGCTCTTCTTAGTCTTTTTTTAGCATTTAAGGCAAAGAATAAGGTATATAATTACATTTAAATAAAAAAAAGATTTAAAAAAATGAAAATAATCGTGTTGTTTTTGTGCAATTTTTTGAAAGTTCAGTCCCTTATATCTGCCAAACGCCTTTGAATAACAAAGCAACTTTTGTTTTATTAGAAAGCTGGTAAAAAGTACTTAAAATACCACATATAAAAAATTTTTTATCTTGCCCCCCACATGCATTTTTTTAGCGTTGAAAATTGGATTTTTTAAAAAATTTACAACTTTGGGGGGCATATCTCATAAAGGGGGTGGAATAACAAGCCAATTTTTTTTATACAGTAAGTAACCATGACTATGAATATATGAGGAAAAAATCGGCTTGTTACTTTGAACCCTTCATGGGTTTTTTAATGTTCGAAAGTAGTAAAAAATGTCATTTTCGTCGTGAACTTTGACCTTGAAAAAATAAGTATTTTTTTTAAATCTGAAATTTATTGATAGCATATATAAAAAGATCTTTTTCTTAGCTTTCCAATGAGCTATAGTTGAGCTCAAAATCTTTGATAGAAAAAAAGTTATAGTTCATAAGGCAAAGCATCAAAACGCCCGATTTTCGCTGTTGCCAACAACAAAAAGGGCCTATATATCAAAGGGTAAATTTTTAAAAAATAAAATAAACACTATTTTGAGCTCAGGGAAGTAAAAGGAATACACATGCAAATTTTCATCAAAATCAAAAATGGTGATGCGCACCCCATTTGTTGATTTAAAATGGAATGACCCATACATAACATTTTTCAAATGTTGTTCCGGTCTGAGATTGGTCAGATGTTGTTGTTTTTAGTACAGTACCCGTGGCCCGACTTGTAAATTCCATGCCCAGGGGCCCTACTCTCATTGTATCGTCAATATAGTCGATACCGAGAATACAGGTTTTTGGTGCCCCATGACGTCACATCGTCCTCACATCTCGTGAGACGCAAATAATCGCTAATCTCAAAGTCACTTCTAAGTTTAGTTATCTAGATCGGCAGCGAGAAGTCTACGAGAAGAAGACGTGAGTTGTCTTCCTCGGCAGTGAGAAGCTGTTTTTTATTCCAAGTTTTCTCAAAGGGGTGTGTGCCATAATGTTTATAAGTTCTGAAAATGTGGTTTAGTATGTTTTTACATTGAGAGTTAAGATTTTTTCTTTATTTTGAGTTTGATGTTGGGAGAGGCATCCATTTATCGGCAGTAATTGGAACTCTGCAACTTTGCCTATTATCTATAATCATCCTTATTTTACTGATTAATTGGCCAAAATTTTGCAAATTGAAATTACTTTAAGGTAAGCCCGAAACTTGAATTTATCTATCTACTTAACCAGGGTGTCGATCTAACATGGGGGGGGGGGGTGGTAAATCTTTTAATAAAATAAGCTCTTTACTCAAATTCTATTTTCTATCAGGGGAGGGGGGGGGGCATTTCGTTTTCATCGTATCGTATTTAAGTTTCATTTTTCCTCACAGAATAACTGAATCATCGTCTTTCAAGTCTTAAAATGATAGCAAAAGCGAGAAACACGAATTTGTATCTTTCAATTCTCAAACATAAAGTGTTTTAAATGCATTTTGGAAAAAAGATCCGCAGACATGTGATTTAAGATCTCCATTTTTCTCTTCTGCATTGCCCCAAAAAAAGGGACTTGTACTTAATATTTAGAGAGTGGACATATATCTCTTATGGCGAAAAGGCCAAAATATCGCGAAAAGCAAAATTGAGTCTATCAAAATCATTGCAAAAAGCACAGCACATGCACTAATTTTTACCTCTCTCAAACAACAAATGTTTTAAATACACATTTTGAAAAAGTGATACCTAGACACAGGACACGACTTTGTAGGACATTGAGCACGAGCTTTATATGCTGCCCCCCCCCCCCCCCAAATAAAAACAATATAATGAAGTTGTAAAATATTTTGGATTTCAAGTTTTCGAAAGAGAATTTTTAAATTTATTTTTCATCTTGTCATAGTGCGATGTGAAATTTCTCCATTTTAAGAACTTCAGATAGATTTAAGGCCCCCCAAACGTTGGTGCCCTGGGCCTGTGCCGCATATACCTATGCCTTAATTTTGCCCTGCCCAGACATGTGATTTGTCTTTACTTAGCATTTAAAGAACAAAAATACAACTTATATTGCGAAAACAAAAATGAGTAACTCAAAAAGTGGACTTTGACTTAAAGCCTGAATTTTTAACTATTATTGCGATAAAGTCAAAATATCGCTAAAAAAAAACAAAGTCATGAAGTTAAATGATTCAATTTAACGAATATTTTTGAATATTAGTACTATGTTTTTAAAGTATTTATAAATTTTTTCATGTTTAGTCGAAGCATTTGATACATTGAGATTAGTTCGTATGTATTTCGACACTTTACTTCGCTTACGCTTGTATGCTCGTATGTGTTGAAAAGATGTACTAATTGCGGTTTAAAATTCTAATATTTTTAAATTCCTGAAACACAACATCTTAATCTGCCGAATGCTTTTAATATTTGGCTCTCGAATCTTTTTGCCATCTATTTCGGAGGCTAAGCTAAACCAGAAAGTTAAAGCAAAATGCACGTGCGAATGTTGATGTAACGCGAGTGAGAAATACTGTCATTTGATTGGTCAATCGTTTTTCCTTCTCGATACGCGGTAGAAGGAGAGAAAATTCTCGCTTGGGCACATTTAGGGCTTTCAGAGTAGCACAAAATTTGACAAGCGACTATTTTTTCGGCGGTTCTTGCTTGTCGTGAGGGAGTAATAGACGTCACTGGAAGTTCCAGGAAGTTACAGAGTAGGGCTTCGGGGCACTTTCAAACTTTGTTGCCCTCTTTGAATAGTTGACTTATTTTATACTGTCCCTTTAACCTGTAAATCTAACATTCACAATTCCTCATTTGTAACGTCTAAATAAATGAATAATAATGTTTACCAATGATTTTCTGTCAACTAACGTACACACAGATATTAGAGTGACTAATAGTCATAAGTAATGTTTTCTATCTAATCTTACAGTACAGCTGACTGTTACAAATAAAGTTTTAATTATAAAATTAGGTCATAATCCCTTTTCATATCATTTTTCTCACCTCCATGAAATCAAAAAATGGAAAGAAAAAGATAGGAAAGTTGAAAGCTTTAAGCATTAAAAAAAAAGTATAAAAGCCATGAGACAATTTTTAAAAAATAATTTAATTAATTTTCGGAAAATTTTCCTGCCCCCTAGAAATTTTATGTCCGGGGCACGGGCCCTGGGTGCCCGTGCGATAAATAGGACCTGACAGTACCTGTGGAAAAGGGATAGTTTTTCTGAGTGAAACAAGATTATGTCTGCCACATTGGAACCAGATTCGAAATGCTCGCCGTATGGTAATCACACAACCACTATTACGAATATACCCCTCACAGCACCCGACGATGCTGACCACGCCACGTCTGTGCAATTACTGCAAATGGCACGCATACTGCTATTGATCGAAATCACATGCAATAGGGTCATTCCATGTCAAGTGTACGAGGCGTCCCCACTCGACCCCCTCCGATTTTGATGAAATTTTTTTTGGATGTACATAAAAGACTTGCATGAAACCATACCAAATTATAGCTCTATAAGCCTTATGGTTTAGCCAATAAAAATTATGGAAAAAAGGCCTCTTTTTCGTGTCTTGAAAAAAATGACCAAATCGTCAAGTTTGTGCTTTTATTGCTCGCGACCTAAGACGATTATCATTCTCAAATTTGGTGATTCTGATCACTGTTTAGGGTAGAATAGCCTACTTGTGTAACAAAAGCTCCATACACTGTAGATTTTTTGCAATTTGCTGCCAAAGTTGGTAAAAAATCGTATTTTGGAAAATTTTGATCATACGTTATCAGCTTGTATCTGCTGAGAGAATGACTTTCTGAAGCTAATTCTTTCCTCGTTTATAGCCTGATAGTTCGTCCGAAAGGTGTGCAAGTGGCATCTCGATAGCTCAAATAATTGCTGAATTATGCGAGTTGAAATTCCAGTTAAATTTCTTTTTTCTCAATTTTGTCTCAATTTCAAAGGGCAATATCTCAAAAGGGTCATCTTGGATTTGAATTTTCTTTACATCATTGGAAAGAACACACTTTTCTTAACTAAAAAACGTTATTTTTATTTTTGAGACAAACCAGTTTCAAGGGTTATTGCAGGTCAAAAATGTGTACGTCATTCAACGTGAAATCAAAGAAAAAAAGACATAGACCTCAAAAGTTGATGTCAATTTGTTCTATTAAAATTTACAGGAGCTATTGTACTTATGTTCTGATAGAAAAAACCTTTTTTAGATGTTTTTGAACTTTAGTTTTTGTGTGCGCATCCGTAAAAACTCAAGAAATGGCAAAAAATAAAGTTTCGTTTTTAACAAAAATAATTATCTTCTTATCGCTGCTATAAGAGCTTGAGTCTTTTCCTATGTGTTATTTTAAAGCTCTTGAAACAGAATTTCGGATGATATGTCACTTGGCAAGGTTGTAGGTCATTAATGTTTCAAGGTCATAAAAAGCATTTTCCCATTTTTCATCAATTTTGTTTATGGGCAAATTGCAATCATAGGCTGAATATCTAAACACATCCTCGGCAGTATAATGAATGGATTTTCAATTAATACTTATCATATTTTCAATTACTATTGTTATCATTTATTTACACGGTGGAAATAATTGCAATATTCAACTCTATCGAAAACTTTCGTTATCGCATTTTAGAAAAATGGCTCTGCAGTCCTATTATACATATTTTTTATCACGTACACACCATATTAACTGTTTTATTTATTATTTATCTCATTTATTATTATTATTATATATATATTTTTTTTTTGAAAAAGGAAACGATGCTTTTTATGAATTAAAAAAATTAATGACACCTTGCCAAGTGACATATCATCCGAAATTCTGTTTCAAGAGCTTAAAAATAACACATAGGAAAAGACTCAAGCTCTTATAGCAGCGATAAGAAGATAATTATTTTTGTTAAAAACGAAACTTTATTTTTTGCCATTTCTTGAGTTTTTACGGATGCGCACACAAAAACTAAAGTTCGAAAACATCTAAAAAAGGTTTTTTCCATCAGAACATAAGTACAATAGCTCCTGTAAATTTTAATAGAACACGTTGACATCAACTTTTGAGGTCTATGTCTTTTTTTTCTTTGATTTCACGTTGAATGACGTACACATTTTTGACCTGCAATAACCCTTGAAACTGGTTTGTCTCAAAAATAAAAATAACGTTTTTTAGTTAAGAAAAGTGTGTTCTTTCCAATGATGTAAAGAAAATTGAAATCCAAGATGACCCTTTTGAGATATTGCCCTTTGAAATTGAGACAAAATTGAGAAAAAAGAAATTTAACTGGAATTTCAACTCGCATAATTCAGCAATTATTTGAGCTATCGAGATGCCACTTGCACACCTTTCGGACGAACTATCAGGCTACAAACGAGGAAAGAATTAGCTTCAGAAAGTCATTCTCTCAGCAGATACAAGCTGATAACGTATGATCAAAATTTACCAAAATACGATTTTTTACCAACTTTGGCAGCAAATTGCAAAAAATCTACAGTGTATGGAGCTTTTGTTACACAAGTAGGCTATTCTACCCTAAACAGTGATCAGAATCACCAAATTTGAGCCTGATAATCGTCTTAGGTCGCGAGCAATAAAAGCACAAACTTGACAATTTGGTCATTTTTTTCAAGACACGAAAAAGAGGCCTTTTTTCCATAATTTTTATTGGCTAAACCATAAGGCTTATAGAGCTATAATTTGGTATGGTTTCATGCAAGTCTTTTATGTACATCCAAAAAAATTTTTATCAAAATCGGATTGGGTCGAGTGTGGATTTTTTCGAAATTTGGGACACTTGACATGGAATGACCCATTACCAGATTTCCGCTACAATGAGCAGTTTGCACTTGTGAGGAATATGCAATATTTAAGGTGATTTCGATTTATTATGACTCACTATTTCCGAAAATATGCTTTTCCATGCAAAAAAAGCTTTGTGTTAATTAATATTCAATTTTAAAGTGAGAGAAAATTGACGAAAAGTCACGTGACGCGAAAACGCAACGTGATTGACCTGACGTCACTGTGCCCTTTGCTACTCTGGCGAAAGCAATGATCGGTGTTTTTGTCAGGTTCAATAATTTTCTTCAAACTTCTAATATAGCTTTTTATTGTGTTTAATAAATGCTGTGTCCCTTCTAGATTGTAATAGACAGTTATGAGTGCCAAATATTGTGTCTTCGGCAGATGCGAGATTGTTTACTTAGCTCAGTGCCGGTTCTACAATTTTTCTTAGCAGTTGCAAAACGTAGAAATGCCCATTTTCCATCAAGTTTTTAATGGATTTCCTACGAAAAAAAGAATGTTCAACTACTGAAACGGAAAAAAGTATTTTCGTTACATTTTTACATCTGCAGCCTCAGTGGAATGTGAGCATTATATTGAAGGAGTTTAAACTAGTACGTTCGAACATTTTTCTCGTTTATAATTTTAAATTGGGAATACACTCATGGTTTTTACTGTAAAGCTATGCTATAACTTGTTTCAATGACCTTATTGAATTACTTAAAAATAAAATAAAGTACATATCTACTGTGCATGGTTATTTTCTAGCTGAAAACTTCGCTATCATTATTAGACTCTCTTGGTTTTTCTGATATGAAAAATATGACCTTTGGTGGCCAAAACCAACAGAATGTTAATTGAATTTGACATTGACTTCCTTTTATCTTTATCATGAACAAGGAGTGAATGTTTAATAATTAATTGCATTTTCTGATTTGCCCAATAATTACCATTCTTTCATTAGTGTATTATGTAACATTAAAGTAAATGAAAATAAAATGCAGCTCTCTCTTTGAAAATGAAAAGTTCAGAGCTGAAAAATAGTCGTTTGGAAAAGAAATCTAACTCATAATTATAAGGTATAAATTGTAAAGCTTCATTAAATTGCTTCCATGGTTCTACTGTGTGCACAGTATAATCCAATAAAAACCTTGGTTGATCTAAAATCAGTGGAATGCTAACTAAATTCAATATTGATTTCCTGTGTACTGAGTCATAAATCAAATAACTACTGCTTAATTTTTAATACTTAATTACATTAGCTTCATAATTGTCATACTTTAATTTTCTATTGCATTATGCAGCATCCAAGTAAATAAAATAAAAAAAAATTGCATGTCGTAATTTTCAATTCAATCTTTTTTTTTTTTTTTTGTGTAACACAAAAATAGACAAATAAAATACAGACCTCTTTGTGGAAATGAAAAACTAAGAAATAAAGCATAGTAATTTGGAAAACAATTTCCAACACATAATTCCAAACTACAAGAATGTAAAGCTTAATTTCTACCTGCCAAAGTTCTGTTACTTAATCAACATGATCCAATAAAAACCTTATTAACTGGATTAAAATCTACTTCCTGTTATTTTTGTCATTGATCATGAAGTTAACATTTAATAATTGATTTAATTACTTGCTTAATGATTACCTCTATTAAAGCGCTCATTGTGCAGCATTTCAATATAAAAATAAATAAATAAATAAAATTTTAAAACTAAAGGACAAATGACTCTTTTTTTTGGGGGGGGGGGTGGATTGAAGCAGTGAAGAAAATACTGTAAAATAACTTAGTCTCGCAAGCTATAATTTTCGTGGAAACTGAGCAATCGGCGATTTCGCAAGCGGAAAATTTCGCGAATTTTAAATTAACAAAACCGAAACTTGGGGAAAAAAAATCTCGAGGCTAAAACTTTCGCGATTCGGGCCTGCTGAAGAAAAAAGGAGCTTTTATAGTAAAAATGAAAATAGTGATGTGAAAAACCAACTACACCATGCAATACAAGGTACAGATAAATTGGCCTCTATGGTTATTACAGTTAATAGATATAATTTGTTTAAAATTGGGTGATAAAAGTCAATTAAATATTGAACTGGATTCACTATTAATTTTTTATCTTTGTTATGAAATCAGAAACTAATATTTAATAATTATTATCCTATCAATTAGTATAAAAACTAGTTCAATTTTGATATTTTTACTGCTAAAGATGTTCCTATTATTCTCACACGGCGAAAAAGCTAAATTATTTCTTAATATTTAACATTGAAATTAGAAATAACTTATTTACTTGCCGAAAAGTGATCCTCACAGCACCAATGAGAGGTTTTGTTGGATAGTTTATTGTTCTTTTTCTCATCCGTTCTCATTGCATTTATCCATGCTTTTCGTTTGGCAGGATCTTTTAGAACACTAAAAAATAGCTTGTCAGACGTATTATAAGTTGTATTTTTGCAACAAGGGACAAGATAATACTTATAACTACCCTTTTTAGTCTCTGCCATGCTCTAACTTTTATAAATAGGTAGTATTTATCAAAAGTAGGGAACCACAACTCTAAAACGCAAGCCGAATCGGTCTTCTACTAGCGATTGGCGCGGCGCCGCTGTGCATTGTGACGTCACATCAGCGGCCATCTTGATTGCAGTGTTTTCCCGCGAAATTTTTAAAGCCAACTTTAAATATTAATATCTTTTCTCACAGAGATCGTATAATTTAAACATAGGTATCGTTTTTCACGTCTTTTTCTGCTCTACAGTTTGGAACTAAGAACGAAAAACGTGCAAAGAGCTCATTCACACAGCACCCTCTCCAAATACAGCAGACAGATATGTCGGATCCCGTATTTGATTGACTGGCATTACCTTGTTGGGTGTGAAATCTGCACCGCTTTGTTTTGTTTTCTATCTTTTATTTCTTATTTAATCGGAAAGTTCAGTAATTTCCTCACAATGTATTTTATTGTTGTCTTTTTTTAATCTAAAGAAATGTGATTTGCTATTATTTTAACTATCACTTTATTTTAGAATTTACTGTTTCGAAAGAAAATTGGAGCTGACACAATATTAAAGGACTATAAACCCCATGACGTAAGTAAATATCCTGATCAGTGTAAGAAAATAAATATGTTCTGATTAACAAAACTTGGTTTTATTAAAACGTGTCATTAATGTAGGACTTAACTTATTTTTTTGGAGTAATTTTGTTTTATCTTCTGTACAGCTTATTGAGAAGTATTACCCAAGAGGATACTTAGGTCCAGATAAAGAAGGTTGTCCTGTAAGGATTATGCCTTTCAAAAACTTAGATCTTAGAGGTAAGAGAAAAACTGTTTCTTTCTAAAGCCTTGGTTTCCTAGAAAGCGACAATTGTCGCTGACGCCGGGCTCGACTGCACGCTGGAATCAGAACCAGTTTGATTGGAGCGTGGCATGAAGCGACGTCAATCTGCGGCTTAGGCGCATGCGCAGAAGGGGGCGGCGACTGTCGCCTCGCCAGAGATCGACGGTTTCACTCCTAGGAAACCAAGGCTTTAGACATGCCAACTGAAATTTAGAGCCAACTAAATACAAATACTAAATTAACAAAAAGCAACAGAAACTGATCCCATATAAGTTGGTCCCAATCAATTTATCAGTCCTCAATAAATATCAAGTGTCCTCTTAGAGCTATTCACTCCGTATAAAGTAACAGTAAATTATAGGGTGCTCCAAGAATAACGATCCACTTCCATGAAGCCACTACTATAGTAACCCCTCTTTATATCGCTCATTTGGATAGCTCAAGCTTTTTCTTCGTCCTCCGAAAGGGTATATTTATGTTTAATTTTTTTTTTCATTTGATATAATTGAAGAAAAAAGGGTATATTTCTCAGAAAAAGCATTTTCTCCTTTTTTTAAACCAAAAAACATAACTGGCATATTTTTCTTGCACTGTGAAAACTACTGGTTGCGATTGGCACCTTTCCGGGATGAAATGCTTGCAGCACCAGCGGCACCCTGTACGGAGTGTCAGCAAGTAATAATGCGTCATCTTTTCACCTCCTTCTCTTATTCCTATGTCGATTCCTGTCAGCAAATGTATTGACCCAAAATATTTATTTATCTTTTATTTATCTTTTCTTGAAAATATGTGTTTGAGCCTTTAAAAATCTTTGCCTATTTTTTCTGGATATTTTTTGGTCCCACGTGTTCCTTAAAAGGCCTCAGATTGCAGAATTTTACAAAATCATTTTCATATTTGAAAATTTTTCTCCTGGGAGAAAGCCCCGGACCCCCGCCTTAAAGTTTTTTTTTTAAGCACAAATATGCTTCTCATACCAGTTTTTCGAGAAAGCTTTTATGTATTTGTCATTTAATGTAAATTCACTTACGTAGAATTTCATTATACGCCACTGCTTTTACACTTTAAATAAACTTTTAATTTTCGTTATTACACAAATAATAACAAGCTGCTTATAGATGTTTTATGGATTTCGTTTTTTAAGAATTTTTTTTGTTTCTTTTTTCTTATTCTCTTTCTTCTTTTTATGTTATTTAGTTTTTTTGTGTGTGTGTGGGGGGGGGGGAGGGGGGAGGGTATGTCACCACGAAAAACCACCCCGAGTGACACTTTTGTTAGCTACGTCACTGTATACATTAGGTTGATGTTTTGATCAATAAATAATAATCTGAACATTTTCTAGGTTTTGTGTTCTCTGTCCAGAAATCAGAAGTTTTGAAATTTTTAACATTTCTATTTGAACAAGATCTGAAAGAAATGGCAGAAATGAGTGAAAAAGTAAGTGAGCTTCTAAGGACATAAAACTTTAAAATTGGAAACAAATCCTAAATTTTTGGGAAATATTTAGATTGTAACACATTTCGTATTTAATATTATTCAAATTTTTATTTATTAAAACTGCAGATAATTATTTCATGACAAGAAACAAATCAATACTCAAAGAACCAAAATATCATGATAAAAGACTATTGCTAAATTCTGCTGAGGCTATATTTATTATTTTCAATATTTTAAGAAAAGTAAATGATGAGCATATTATCCACTTTTATAGATTTTCGTATTTTTGCTACTCTCTTTTAGACTGGTAAAAATATAGAGAAGCATTCCTACATTATTGATATAGAAGGATATAGTTTTCGACAAGCAACTAATAAAGACGGTGAGTAAACATTCCAAAGTAAGTTGCTTCGAATTTCTAGTCGTTAACTTTCAATATTCATATTTTGTTGAAGGATTAAGGTAATGTATTTTTTATGTGATTAATAATACCAAGGCTCTCGAAGACCTAAATTCTAATAAAAAATCTGCGTGTGTTGATTGATACCCATTTACTAATGGGATCATATCAACAGCCTGTTGCTCACTGCACCGAAACATTTTTAAAAAAGGAGAATTTAGAGATGTGCAATACACTACCAACTCGTTTATTCCATCGATTGACTGCAGTTTCGTGCTTTTTAGCACTCGTAAGCATGAATAGGAAGTAAATGAGCGGAAAGCAGAAATCCTGTTATAGAAGCTAAAAAACTGGTAGATAGAATAAACGAGTTGGTGGTGTATTGCCATGTTTTTTCCTTAGGGGCGGTTACTTATTGCTTTATACCTGTGCTCTGCCTTAAAGTTTTCGAGTTGTACCGTACCAATGTGCAATCGGTCTCTGGTGTTATAATTAAGCATTAGCTGCCAGTTTTTTAGCTCTCTCTCCTTCTATAAGAGGATTTCTGCCTTCTGCTCGTTTACTTCCTATTCCATGCTGGCGAGTGTTAAAAAGTACGAAACTTCAATCCATGGATGGAATAAACGAGTTGGTGGTGTCTTGCATGTTTTTTCCTTAGGGGCGGTTACTTATTGCTTTATACCTGTGCTCTGCCTTAAAGTTTTCGAGTTGTACCGTACCAATGTGCAATCGGTCTCTGGTGTTATAATTAAGCATTAGCTGCCAGTTTTTTTAGCTCTCTTTCCTTCTATAAGAGGATTTTTGCCTCCTGCTCGTTTACTTCCTATTCCATGCTGACGAGTGCTAAAAAGCACGAAACTTCAGTCCATGGATGGAATAAACGAGTTGGTGGTGTCTTGCATGTTTTTTCCTTAGGGGCGGTTACTTATTGCTTTATACCTGTGCTCTGCCTTAAAATTTTCGAGTTGTACCGTACCAATGTGCAATCGCTCTCTGGTGTTATAATTAAGCATTAGCTGCCAGTTTTTTAGCTCTCTCTCCTTCTATAAGAGGATTTCTGCATCCTGCTCGTTTACTTCCTATTCCATGCTGACGAGTGCTAAAAAGCACGAAACTTCAGTCCATGGATGGAATAAACGAGTTGGTGGTGTCTTGCATGTTTTTTCCTTAGGGGCGGTTACTTATTGCTTTATACCTGTGCTCTGCCTTAAAATTTTCGAGTTGTACCGTACCAATGTGCAATCGGTCTCTGGTGTTATAATTAAACATTAGCTGCCAGGTTTTTAGCTCTCTTTCCTTCTATAAGAGGATTACTACCTCCTGCTCGTTTACTTCCTATTCCATGCTGACGAGTGCTAAAAAGCACGAAACTTCAGTCCATGGATGGAATAAACGAGTTGGTGGTGTCTTGCATGTTTTTTCCTTAGGGGCGGTTACTTATTGCTTTATACCTGTGCTCTGCCTTAAAATTTTCGAGTTGTACCGTACCAATGTGCAATCGGTCTCTGGTGTTATAATTAAACATTAGCTGCCAGGTTTTTAGCTCTCTTTCCTCCTATAAGAGGATTACTACCTCCTGCTCGTTTACTTCCTATTCCATGCTGACGAGTGCTAAAAAGCACGAAACTTCAGTCCATGGATTTAATAAACGAGTTGGTGGTGTCTTGCATGTTTTTTTCTTAGGGGCAGTTACTTATTGCTTTATACCTGTGCTCTGCCTTAAAATTTTTGAGTTGTACCGTACCAATGTGCAATCGCTCTCTGGTGTTATAATTAAGCATTAGCTGCCAGTTTTTTTAGCTCTCTTTCCTTCTATAAGAGGATTTCTGCCTCCTGCTCGTTTACTTCCTATTCCATGCTGACGAGTGCTAAAAAGCACGAAACTTCAGTCCATGGATGGAATAAACGAGTTGGTGGTGTCTTGCATGTTTTTTCCTTAGGGGCGGTTACTTATTGCTTTATACCTGTGCTCTGCCTTAAAATTTTCGAGTTGTACCGTACCAATGTGCAATCGCTCTCTGGTGTTATAATTAAACATTAGCTGCCAGTTTTTTTTTAGTTCTCTTTCTTTTTATAAGAGGATTACAGCCTTCTGCTCGTTTACTTCCTATTCCATGCTGACGAGTGCTAAAAAGCACGAAACTTCAGTCCATGGATGGAATAGACGAGTTGGTGGTGTCTTGCATGATTTGCCTTAGCCCTGGCTTGGGGGTAGTTACTTATTGCTTTATAATTTAGAGATTGTTTTGCCCATTGATGATTTAATTAAAAAATATTCGTATTTTTTAAATCACGGAATAGTATTATTTAACAGCAGATGCTGTTTTCAAATGTAGCAATTATTAGAGGAGAGGAAGATACAAGTGACAACAATTAAAGAACGAAGGCTTTTTCTGCGTTCTTGAAAACTAATTAAATGCGTAAGAATACTAATATACTTTTTTTATTTCAACACAAGAGGCGAAAACTAATGTCATTTTTAGTAAATGAAGAAAATATAATAGGTAATAACATTACTAATCTTTCTTTAATATTAAAATTTCGGATTGATTTTGACTTTTTTTCCCCTTTCCGTTTGAGTCTTTTAACCTTTTTTGGTAAGAGATAATACATGAACGATATTCTGACATTTAATGGAAGTTTTAATGTTATGTATCGATTTGACCAGTCACTTTTGCTCATTTTCAATCACAGACATTGTATAATTTTATTTTCCTTCTTCATTAGCTTTAAATATGCTGAATGAGGTGTTGAAGTTATATGAAGCTAACTATCCCGAAAGAATGAAAACGACATATTTCCTTAACGGTAAGATATTTTTTTTTTTGTCATTCATGCATTCTTCTCTTCTCCTCGCTAATAAAAATGTACTAAACAAATATTTTTAACATTTGCTATTTACTTTCAATTCATACAGTTCATCTTTTACTACCAATTAACACTACATTGCACAAGCAGTCATTTTGACTGCTTTTTAATTTCAATTAGAAAAGAAAAATTATGTATATTATAACACAATTTTCCAGAACTTCGTGACTTTTCATTACAACATATAAAAGTGTTTATTAATAATTGTAGTTTACGTCCTGCCCCCCCCCCCTCTCCGTCAACTCCGTTGTATTAGATGTGTTATACCTATATTGCCCAAGCTGTCAAAATGACTGCTTGGGCAACGTAGTGTAGATAGGCCTCTTTCAGAAAAGCGGTGAAAGCTTTGCATGAACCTATCTTGCATTTGTCCGCCACAATTCTGTGTTTCAGGGAAAGATTAACATAAGTCTATTTTCGTTACTTTTCAGGAGAGCGCAAAAAAAATTTGTCTGATGTATACAGCGCGTGGAACTCTCAATCTTTAAATGGTGCTAAATAATTGTGAAGGAATCTTTCATAGAACAACATTCTCGTGGGTCGATGCCAAATAAGATTCTATATACCATGCAGTAATAAAGTGAACATTGTCATTTTTGGACCTACTCTGCTCTGGCTCTGAAGTACAGAATTTGTGACCCGTGTAAGCAATAGATGGCAGTGGCTGCAGCTAGTAAGCACCATGGCTGCAGACTGCAGCTCTATAAATCGCTATAGGTCATGGTGGCATCGTTCTTTGCTGCAGCGAACTACTACTGCGTTCATGGCTGCAGTCTTCAGTCAGACGATGTAATGTATGCCCACGCTTGGTGTGGTATTGGCAAACTGTCGAGTTAAGACCGTCTTATGAGAATGAGGAGTAAAAGGGAAAAGCTGTGCGTGTTTTGTCCATTTCAATGGGACTCTGCATGATTTAAAAGTTAACTGGTACCCTTGCGAAGTAATAGATTCATGTCCGCCTGAAAACCAGATGTTTGCTTTTCCATCTCATGGGATCATACTACCTGGAGCAATCTTACGTCCATCTTCGCCATTTCAACTCGTTTGCTTATGCTAGTGCTTCTTAACGTCAACATCCCATCTGGTTGCGCTCTCTCCCTCTTTTCCTAATCAATTACTTGGGGGGGGGGGGGAGTATTGATTGAAAGTATTTAAGAAAATGCAAAAGTAACAGTTAATTGGCAGATCGAATTTGAAATAGTTTTGCAGTCAATCTTCTGATAGACAACTTAATCCAAAACAACAGTTGCTACCTAAGAGTTTATTATTATTATTACAATTGTTATTGTATTTGCAAAAAAACCTGTAAAGTGACTATACTCGGCTGCACCCTTTCTTGACTATGAAGAAATAAGCTGAGACCAAGCAAAGGAAGTAGTTCCTCGCGCGCTGTCCAAATTTTTAGTGAAATTAGACCCATCCCTTTAGAAGCCAGATTAGATTGCTTCATCTACGCATATGTAGCCTTTTTTTGTCATAATATTCATAATTTTTTTAATATTTTCAATTCGACGAGCGGAGTAGCGCGGAAGCGAACATCCATTTGAATCGAACGAGCCAGCCAATAAGAGTTCACACACAGTTGGCGATCTCTTCCAATTAGCCAAGAAGGTTTCTGTTAACTCGGTTTTTCTTCCGCGCGTAGTGACGTCAGTGTCAACTTAAGTTGCGAGCAAGTATAGTTTAAGACGTGAAAATACTATAGATTACATTCATCAAAATGCTCTTTATTTTTTGCATCTGTTTTTGACGAAGGCTCGAAACCAGGTATAGTTATTATCAACACAAATTTCTCTCTTTCAAAACTAAACATGAATCTGCTAAATGAGGCAACAGATTCTGAAATTTATTGAAAAGGAAAAATGATTTATCATTTTATTTAATGTTTGTTTATTCTAGAGTTCTAATGAAGCTCTAAGCTGTATATAGCAAGATTTTTAAACACTGTAGATTGTAACATTAATACTAGGGATGCACCGATAAGCAAATTGGCTGATTACCGATTACCGATTAATCGGTTGTTGATAATCTGCCGATTAATCGGCTGAGCCTATTAATGGTAAGAATGATTGTTTTTAATACTACGATTTCACAATCACTGTTTTTTCTCTCTTGTACAATTCCGAGTTTAGAAATAGTAAATAATTTATTTCTGAAATTTTTTTTTCCATTTTCTTAATTTTCACAAAATAATTTCAGTATTTTATTAAATCTTGTCAATTATATTAATTGGACATAAAAATTAAAAAAAAAATGGGGTGGAGGGTCTGTGGTGAGCACTACACAATTTAGGAGTACTTTTAATTTTCAATTTTAATTATCAGTAGCAATTTAATTCAAGACTTTTATTCTTTGAAAATTAGAGGTTACCTAACACAGTACTAAGGAGAAAACTATCGCACATGAAAAATGTTGCAACATTGTCTATGTGTGTACCAATGTACCATTTATTCAAAGCAGGAGAATAAATGTATTAAAAACTTAATATCAACTATGAGGATTATTATTACTGTCAATAAGATCAAGCACATAGTTTCTTAGTGAAGGTGACAGGGCTGCAGCCCCCTCCAAAATTTTCGAAATAAATTTTTAAAATGTAGGCTAAGGTTTTTTTTTCTGTAAATTTCTTTTTTTTTTTGAAGTCCCAAAATGAGAAAAGCTTTCAGAACAGATAATTAAGTACAAGAAAAAATTAAAAGAAATTTTTTTTCGTTTTGACATGTCTATTTTACTATACGCCATGTTTACGATTATCCTATTATTCCATTTTGTTCATTTTTATTGCAAATCTTGTTTTAGAAAAAACGAATGAAATGTTTTTCAGTCATCTAATTCTGTTAAATAAATTTCAGCAAGTGGAATTGAAACCCAGCATTGGGAACAATAGCAAATTAAACTGCCAAATTAACATTATTAGAGCGTAAGTTTGCCGAAATATTGCTAACAAGTGTTTCAGCAACACCTCTTTCGCAATGAAGAAATTTGAAGAAATTTTTTTAAATTTAAATTTACCATTCTCTTTGTAAATCAAAAAACGCTTTCTTACCAATGATTTTAATGACAAAAAAATGTGATGTATTTTCATCGACTTCAATAGGCATTGAAGCAGAAATTCGAGACATTTACGTTGCTTAGCTAAATTTCATGAGCTCCCCCCTCCTCCCACTCTCAAAGAGTCTTGGCTCAGCCCCCCCTGAAATGATTTGTCTGCGTACGCCACTAAAGGTACACTTTAAAGAATAATATTAAAAATACATATTTTTCAGCCGATTAATCGGCCTAATTTTGCTGATTATGGCCGATTAATCGGTGCATTCCTAATTAATACAAAAAACAGCAAAACGTAGTAAATATTTCTTTTTAAATTGTTGTGAGTAGTTTTATATAGAAATGATAAAATATTTTAAGTGAAACACTTTTTAACCAGCAAATGGAAGACGTAGGAACTGTCCTCTTCAGCTAATTCTAATGTTTCTTTAAATTACTCCTCCCCCCCGTACCACTGTGTAAATAAAAAATTTTAAGTAATAATTATATTTATCATTTTCTTTTTATTTTTCGCTTTTTCTTCGCTAGTATTGCAAGTTCCGCTGCAGTGAGAACCAGAAGTGCAAATATTTTCCGTAAAAGACAGAATAATGTGTTAAAAATGATGTAACTTCTTTTTAAATTGCTGTTAAAGTATTTCTAGAGCAAAAAGTATTGCCACAGAAAATTTGTTATTCACTAACATAGATTCTTACTGCGCATTCAATAGAAACAGTTTTAGATTAGTTTCAAAATGGGTCAATGATTTTTCTTGAGACTTAACAATGGAATATTTATGACACTCAAGAAGCACCATTCATAAAAACTTATTTAATTACATTCCTAAAATGCAGCGCTCATTAGGGTTCCAATATTTTCTGTTAGCAACGTTTGAATAGAGCCATTTTGCGATTGAAATATGAATAAGAAATCATTCGCCCTAATGTTGAAAAAATAAATAACTAAATGAAAGGAAATAAATTTTACAAATCGTTCTTCTTTTACGCCATATTTCCATGCAAAAGATAAGTGTAACACAATGATTTGCTCACATAGTGTTTACGTTTGATAAACAATGCATATAGAGGAAAAATATCTGTTTGTATTGCAAATTAAAAGACTGTTGTAGAGAAAATTACAACGTAAAGGAGGCACAAATAAGCAGGGATACTGCAGACATGTGTCTCGGCGTTACAAGGAACGCCTTTTTAATGCAAAAAATATTTGCATTAAAAAATGCGTTCCTTGTAACGCCGAAACACGTGTTTGCAGTATCCCTGCTTATTTGTGTCTCCTTTACGTTGTAATTTCCTCTACATCAATAGCACAAAGGTATTTGTAAACTTTAAAAGACTGTTGTTCAAAATTAAATATAGTTACTGTGTTGCAGAGTTAAGTAGATTTCCTCAAGTGGCGTTTAATGGCAAAAAAAAATCATTTTCTACTTACAGGACGACGGAATCTACCCGAAAACAATTCAGTCTCACTATATGATTTTCAGCTGGAAAAACTTTATGTAAAAACTCACGAAATAGAAAAGGTTTTAAACATCTTTCTCTTTTTCTAGTTCCTACTTACTTTAATCTGGTGCTCAACTTATCGAAACCGTTTTTGTCAGAAAACACATTGAAAAAATTTAAAGTTTTCGGCAAAGGTAAGATTTTTATTTTTTGTTTCAAGAGCGAAAACTTTTCTAGAAGACTCTAACAGTCCCTCTAAATTTCCAAAATTAGAAGAGTAAAAATAGTAAAATTACACTTATGGAATGTAATTTGCACACGACTGTATTTATTTCAAAAAATGAACAATGTGTTGACATTATAGCAGGGTCTCTCTCAGTGAGCCCCAGATGGTCCTTCGTAAAAAAATATTTTCTTTTTGGTTTCATGAAATGAACTAATGAAAATAGTTATTTCAATAAATTTCATGACATTTCTTCTTCAGTTAGAACGTTTTTCTATTTCGCAAAAGTATACTGAGTGGCTAGAACTTTGTAAGGCACACATTACTATTTTACATTGAAGTTGCCTTTCGTTTTGAACCTGAAAACTCTATGTACATCCATTTCTCGAAGGACCATAAGCGCTCCAATTCAAATATAGCTCAATGGGGGGAGGGGGGTTCTAAATTAAGTTCTAACTCATTCTCCTGTTAAATTAAATGCTTTGAGCGAATTCTCTATTTTTGCATGGCTTTCTAGATGTATACAGATTTAAAACTACATTTGATTGTTTTTAAAATGTAACTTTTTTCTGTTAACACTTTCTGGTCTAAGCCCGAGCTCAGTTCGGGGTGCCGTTTTTGTTGAAGATGACTAAGCCCGAGCTCAGCTCAGGGTCAAGTTTGAGCTACTGTAGCCATGAAAATACGGGTTTTTTCGTTTCAATCCCTTTTAGATATTATCTATGGACTTTTTACTTTCTTAAAATAACAACGATGGCACTATCAAGCAGAATTAACTGCAGGAGACGCTATAGAATCGAGGCTTATACGAGTTAGTGCAAGCGTGCGACAGTGCAAATCCGTGTTTTGAAATATACCACACAAAAGCAAATTTTTCAAAATAATGTGTATTTGAAAATTAAATTTTTTTAAAATATTTGTTCAAGATTTGGGTAAGTTTTTAATTAAATTTGCATATTTTCATGGTCAAAATGATATTTTCCTTATGCGGAACTTTTTTTTCAAGTTCCAAACATGCATTTTTCGACAATTTCTTACTAAATATTAATTGTTGTTTCACTTAAATAGGTCTTTCATCATTAAAGAAAACATTTTGAAGTATTCAATAAAATTAAAGTTACCAACATTAACTTTTTCCAAGTATTTTTAAAAAATCACGAAAAGCGACAAAACCCCCCCATCTGGAGGGAGATGCGCGGTCGAAAAGGCTCAGACCTGAAACTGTTAACAAATTTACGTAACAAGCTTTTCTTTTCTCTGGAGTAAAACAAGAACAGCATCTAACTAAAATAACCGAAATAAACACTCCGAATCTCGCCCCCACCTTGCTAACTTCGGACTAATTTCGTGTTTGTTTTTATGCAGATCTTTGGAACAGTTTTGGCCTTTTACGAGTTGACCTCTGTTGTGTCAAATCCGTTCGTTGCTACGTAACTGGTATCGGATATGGGAGTTTTTCACATCAGGGTGTTATTCTTCGAATTTCAAAGAAAAAAGCTTGACCACGGGACGATGGAGCGTAACCTTGAAGCGAAAATGGACCGCTTTACTTTATAATAAGTGACATCAGAGAGATAATACAGTCAGTAAAATTTTTGATAAACTTAGTTTGTAAAAAAATAACTTTCTCGATGATCCTATCTGTTTTAAAACGCATCGAGGTCAGGAGCCATCTCTCCGCGGTCAAGCCTTACCATGTATTAACTACAATACTTATAAAGGGTCAAAAGACCTAAACAATGAACCAAGTTTCATAACTTTTCACTTATTCGTGTATTTAAAATCCACTGAATATAACTGGTAACGAACTTGACAAATTGTCAAATAATTTTGAGAAAAACAATTCCTAAAAAGTATACTAAAAGTAAAAGTGTTTAATTAACTATATTTTTACACATTATTGAAAACAGCCTGAAAATCGTGTTTTACAGACTGAGGAAGGATTGAAATTGAACAACCTCTCCTTTAACATCATCAAGATAGTCTATATAGAATGGAGTTTTAAAGGTACAATTTCTGAAAATATTCCCGGGGGCGAATGGATTTCCATTGGAAATTGGTTCAAAAGGAAATCAGCCAATAAAAATAAAAAATGATAAAATGGTATAGTTTTCAGTGAGGAGTCTGAGAAGAGGTGATCTATAAATAGATCACTGGGCGATAACGGGTTAAATAAGCGTGCATGTGGTCTTTATGAATTTATATCTATTTACATGAATATTATTTTGAATGAAATTTTTGGCCAAATGTGACCATCTAGGCATGAACAGGTTTATGACATAAAATGAATCTAGCCACTTGTGGCTAGTCCTTCACAAAATAAAAACACGATGTTTTTGAAACAATAGCATGTGACACTGTAATGTCTTTTTTCAACATTTTGAAGAATTTTTTTACATAATTCTTTTGTACCTTATTTGATTCTTCATCGTATTTCACAGATTACAAAAAAGCTCTCCTGCAAGACATAGATGCAGATATCTTACCCAAGTATCTTGGCGGAAACCGTACGGACCCGGATGGAAACCCAAGATGCGAGACAATAGTAAGATTCATTAGTATCTTTTTATTTTTGAACTACAAGCACCCATTTTTCTCACGTTAATTTTGAAACAATAGTCTCAGATATACAGTAAACCGATTATCCGCGGACGGCTAATCCGAGTGGCGGATTATCCTCAGTCTTCCATACTTTCAAAAAACAAGTGCAAAACCGATCTTCAGAAATGACTGATTTTTAGATCGAAACAATTGACGCGCATAAACGAATGACTAGACCAATTTTGGTCGCGAAAAATTCCCATCCCATCTCCTGTACGTTTTTGGTGTCACCTTCTGTCCAACCTCGAAAGGCACCGTTGAACGGTTCTATTTCAGAAAAGAGAGACAGCTTGATTAAGAAAATGCACATTTCTACTTAGTCTGATAGTATTTTATTTTACTAGAACTGATAAGGAAGGAGAACAATTTAAAAAAGAAAAAAAACATCAACGCAAAACCAACGCGTTAAATGAAGGAAAAACAAAAGACAAAGCAAAATCTCCTCACATTCTTTGTCTTATTACCATCACTCCTATTTTAACAAAATCAGTAGAACCTTGAGGCATGCGAATGAGATCGCCGGAAAAAATATCCAACTGTAGTTTGATCTATGTCAGTTAATTTGTTTGCTCGATCTGTCTATTAGCTGCTTGCAATAATGAACGAGCTTTTCCATATTGTGTTTTTTTTCTTTTTTTTTAATTGTAGTTTAAATGTAAGTGTGTTTTTCTGCTTTTGCATTCATTATTGTTGTTTTTACCAGTTTGCAGATGATCTCCGACCCTTACCGTGCCACTCTATTCCACGGATAATCGGGAGTAAAAATGATCAGAAGCTGTAAATTTAACATCATGCTATTAGAAGTAAAATATAATTACTTTTTGTTTATGGAGTCTTGAATCGCTTGCATTAAAAAAAAAGTGTATCTGCTCGGGTGCTCCCCCCCCAACTCAATGGCACAAATCCCCCCCTCAAAAAAAACTTTTCGCAACCCTCTTGGGATTTTTTATTTTTACCCCTTTTTTTATCTTATTTTTCTTTTTAAATATTTATTTATTTTTTAAATTATCACTATTATTTTTTTTGCATATTATTTTTTTTAAAGTACTAATTATGCACGGGACAGAATCGATTTTTTTCCTTTCAGACATTCCAAGCACACTAAATAAATAAATAAATAAATAATAATAAAGAAATAAAAGAAATAAATTAACAAAATTAAATTAATGAATAATTTAAATAAAAAAACCAGTCAATGATTTGAATAAAAAAAAAGTTAATAAATTTTTTAAATACATAAATAAATTAGTTTTAAAAAATCCCTCCCAAAAATTTTGATGGCGCAACTTGCGCCGTAATCTTTCCTTGTGGGCACCCCTGTATCTGCTCCTCTGTTGTAAGGATATCCTTTGAACCAATATAGAGCCTAACATATGGCCCGTGGACCATATGCTATGTGTCAGCTGATTTCTGTGGCAAGTTATGTTAAAAGTTACTACTTGAAAACCATGTTCTAGAAGTGAAATCTTTTAAAATAACCGATCATCATCCTTAGTTATTTTTAACAATTGCTGTAAAATTGTAGCCAAATGGTCCGAAATTGGTTTCTCAAAAAACCGATCTAAACTTCTTATTAATGAAACAAGCTTGTTGTAAATACACTGCGATGCAAAAGTTAAGACAAAATGCAAATATGTGTATAAAATGAAAACTATTCAACGAAATGCTTTCAAATTTCTACTGCAGGTGCACAAAATGGTCCCAAATACTCGTCTGGAGTTCTTATAACTATAACTGGAATCAAATTTTGGATATTACAAAAGACATTTTTTTTACATTGTTGCAAAAGTTTAGACAATAGTCAGATTTTATGCAAGTATCCCTTGAAATATGATTGGTGGAGGAAATGCGAGACTGTATTATTCATTTATTAAGTGCATAGAATGCTGAATAAATAATCAAAATCTCAAAAGCTCTTTAGTTCTCGTGTAAAGAAGATGAGAAAGTTTGGAAGCCGAAATTTGAAAATGAACCTACTTTATTAATTTTTTGTCTTTAAAATCGGCTCTAGTATGGTAGTACATTGTTTTTTACTTTGTGGAGAGCAAATTCAGACATGCGTATCGATCAAAAAGTCCAAGAAAAATTATATTTCTTAAGGATGAAGGAATTGAAAAAACGGCTCAGACTGACGATTCGCCCCTTAATCCTACAAAACTTTAACTTGGGTCAAAAATAGCACGTGACAGCATAAGTAGATGAACAACTGAATCGGAATGCATAAAAAAAAACAAAGAATTGTGCTTGAGCCTTTTCGAACAGAGTGTCCCAAATAAGTCAGATTTTAATGTGAAAAGCAGCATATATATCATCGTGACTAAAAAATGAATGGTACTTTCTTTGATGAAAATTATTAAAATTGGGATGGCCTAGATGGATTATAACTCTTTTCGCAGGACTTGAGAAATATCCAATGATCATATGCTGTGCTGCTTTTACCAATAAAATCTGGATTATTTGGGACACTCTGTCCGAAAAGGCTCAAGCACAATTCTTTGTTTTTGTTTATGCATTCCGATTTAGTTGTTCATCTACTTATGCTGTCACGTGCTGTTTTTGACCCAAGTTGAAGTTTTGTAGGATTAAGGGGCGATTCGTCAGTCTGAGCCGTTTTTTTCAATTCCTTCATCCTTAAGAAATATAATTTTTCTTGGACTGTTTGATCGATACGCATGTCTGAATTTACTCTCCACAAAGTAAAAAACAATGTACTGCCATACTAGAGCCGATTTAAAAGACAAAAAATTAATAAAGTTGGTTCATTTTCAAATTTCGGCTTCCAAACTTTCTCATCTTCTTTACACGAGAACTAAAGAGCTTTTGAGATTTTGATTATTTATTCAGCAGTCTCTGCACTTTATAAATGAATAATACAGTCCCGCATTTTCTCCACCAATCACATTTCACGGGATATTTGCATAAAATCTGACTATTGTCTAAACTTTTGCAACAATGTAAAAAAATGTCTTTAGTAATATCCAAAATTTGATTCCAGTTATAGTTATAAGAACTCCAGACATACATTTGGCACCATATTGTGTACCTGCAGTAGAAATTTGAAAGCATTTCGTTGAATAGTTTTCTTTTTATTCACATACTTGCATTTTGTCTAAACTTTTGCATCGCAGTGTATAACAACACTTTGATAGAAAGAGTTGAGTATTCCCTCATATTTATTGCAACTAGGGAGTATATAATCGGAATAAAATATTATTTTTTTTCTTCCATAATGTGTATTGAATAGGGCAAGAAAAAAAATATATATTAACATTAATTTTATCCTTTCTTAGAAACATTCATAGAAGCAATACCCATTTCTGGGCGTAGTTTATTTTATTTAAAACTAGCTGTTTCGCCCAGTTTTACGCGGTCTACCTTGAGAATAAAAGTTATGTCAAGTGACGCGTGTCTAAAAGTCCCTATTAGATTAAAGGCACCAGTAAAAGTCTCTAGAAAAACTTATAAGTGTGAAAAATGAATCAATCGCCTTTAAAATTTTTAAATCCCTTTGTGGTGGAGGACTTTCTCCTCCTCGGAAAAAATAAACTCTAAGCAAAGAAGAAACCGTAAGCTATTGTCCACATCAGTTTAGCTCGGCCGGTAGTACAATTAGCGTGTGTGTCCGCAATTAACAACCCAGGTAAGCCCCGCCTCAAAAAAGCATCAAAAGGAAAACATTCATAGAAACCAGAACTCAGCAGAAACTCCTGGCGTTTACAACCCCTGACACATACATTGAATCGCCGTTGAGTATCAAAAGTCATACCCTCCAGAGCCGGGAAAGGGCCCGAAACGGTAGGGTATTTGACACTCGAATCCTTGCGGCGCTCCTTGGACGGCGCACATCACCGGAAAGGTAAATGCCCATAAACAGGCTTCTGTCACAGCCACACTGCCCCTCATACCTCTATGCTGAGAACGCGAACGTGAGCGTTCGCAATTTACTGCCTACACAAAATACTTCTTCACAATAGTCACAGGCATACACGAAAGTAAAAAAAAATGTTACCGGCTTTTTTTTTTGGCAGAGAAAGAATTCCGGGGCCCTTCCCCGCGCTCCATCACAAGAAATATGTTCCGGGAGGGGTGACATCTGGGGCTCATCAGATTTAGCCCCTTGGGCTAGGGCTCCTCAAGGTGGCTCACATGGAGGGCGAGCGCCCCTTCATCAAAATGGCGCAGACTGCCGGAGCATGATTTCGAAAGAGAGAGAGAGCGAAAACTCTTGTGCGCACCTCTTTTAAAAGTTCAAACTTCTAGCCGAGGCATCTGGTAAAGGCAGATGGTGGGTCACGTGGGAGCACAGGAATGCCGGGGTTCGCCATGCACAGATTCAGGCGTGTTTGGATGTGTATGAAACGGGAATTTCCCCTTCACTCTCGCCTGCTGTAAACGGTCGAGATAAGCATCCAGTTCTAAGCACACGATGAAAGGTGGAGATGAAAAGGTGGACTTCGGTCTGTCTGCCGTACATCCGGAAACTTCGTTAGATGCCGATTCAAAAATGTGAGGATCTCCTCCTTACACCCATCATTACAGGAAAACCTAAAAGCAAAAGCAAGAATTTTATTTGTTCACACTCGAGAAAAAGAAAATGACGCAGAATTCAGCTTCTTCTTTTCGATGATTTCTTCTTTCAGCTCATGCAGATGACTTTTTATATCCAAATTAAAATTGAGGCTTCCAAACTTAAAAATGCCTATATCTTTATTTTCCTCATGAAGATATCGATCAGCAATTTTCAAAGCCACAGGAAGGATATCTGTTTAAAAGGTATTTTTCCCGATCTTTCCAATCAGACCAAAATCCAGAAGATCCGATAATTATTTCGGGTAGAAAGAGCCATTTTATGCCATTTTTAGGTCCTTAGATTAAAATTCGAACGGTTCCGTACTTTTTCGGCTTTTGAACTCCCTCCCCCCTATTACCCTTCTTGGGTGTGATACCCCTAACACCTCCCTGCCAAATTTGGTCCAGATCGGATGTAAACTGGAATTGTATAGGAAAAATACACAAAAACCCATACACACACATATTCTTCGTTACATTTAGTACACGGATCACAACTATTAAATACACTCACGTCCATAAATTAAGGAAAATGCATGTTGAGTCGAATAAAGAGTCAGAAGCAAAACAAATACCACTTTTTTGTAAAGCCTTTTTATTAAACAAAAGATAAATAGCAAAAATTTGTGCTACTTATCTTTGTTTGATATTATCAAGTAAAATTGCGATTTTTACTCCCTGGAGCAAATTGCAAAAAATACCATTTTCACAAAAATCAATGTTACGCGGTTATTGTAAAAGCCAATGCATAGTGTGTCTTCCAAACGACGAAATACAGTCTGTGCAACGCCTAGGTATGCTCAGAATCAAGTTATCAACCTGCACTTGGGGGATATTACACCACTCAATAATCAATGCTCTCTGAAGCTCCGATAGACATGTAGGAGGTGGTTGACGGGCTGAAACTCGCCGGCCAAGCATATCCCATACGTGCTCTATTAGATTCAAGTCTGGTGAGAATGCTGGCCAGTCCATACGGGTGATATCCTCCGATTCAAGACGTTCGTTCACGATGTTCGCACGGTTCAGACGGCGTTATCATTCATAAGCAAAAATTCTGCGCGCATGGCGCCCCAAAATAAGCATACATGTTGATCCAGAATAACGTCCTGATAGATTTGGTCTGTTCTTTTTCCGGTTTGAACATACAGCTGTGTCCTGGAACCCAGGATAATTCCTCCCCGAACGAACAATCCTGCACCACCATAACGGTGTCGTTCAACTATGTGTTCTTGGTGGTAACGGGTACCTGGTTCTCTCCAAAAGAAAATCCGCTGAGAATCTGATTGCAAACTGCACCTAGACTCGTCAGAAAATATCACACAGGCCCACTATTGCGATGTCCATAATGCATGATCTCTTCTTCAGGCTAAGCGAAGGCGACAGTGACTTACAGTAAGTGGGACACATCTAACAGGCCTACGGGCATACAGTTCAATCTGACCTAACCGTCTGTAGACTGTCGACCTTGAAACTCGTCCCACTAGCTGAGGAGAGCTAACGAGATAGGTCTGATGCTGTGCTCCATCTGCATCTTTTGGCAGAACCTGTCAAATATCGGTCCTCATTCGGTGTTGTCACTCGAGGACGACCTCTGCTGTAACGTCTACACACGTGACCATCGTTTTGGAAGCGTTGCCAAAGCCTGGAGATGAAACTCTGGGCGATTCCAAGTTCCTCAGAAACCTCCTGCTGAGTGCGCCCACATTCCAGGCGGCCGATAATTTTACCGCGTAAAATTTCATCAGAATACTTCCTTTCGGTCATTACTACGCTGCCATAGCACCTAAAGGCTTGTAAAAATTGCGCGAACACTTTTACTTCATTGCCAGCATTCCTTATATATCACTCTTTTACTCTCGTCATTGTGACGCACAATTGGCGTCATCCAGATACTTCCTGTAATTTGCATATTATTCATGAAGATGTGTGTAGCCATTTTACAGTAGATTTATTCATTTTTAGACTTCGATTTTCTGGTGATTCTGAATTATCCTTAATTTATGGACATGAGTGTAGCATGTTCGTCTATTTTTCTATGAAAAATTTGAACTGATTCGTTTTCTTTTATTCAGATTCACTATGGCGGTTTCGTTCCTCCTGAAAACTACGCTGTGAAAAATTCGACCAAGTCTCTGGAAGAGGAAGAAGGCGTGACGTGCCTCAAAGTTCCCAGACAGTCCTCATGTCTGGTTGACATCGCGGTGAAGGAGAAGGACATCAAAGTTGAATGGATCTTCGAGACGCCGACAAAAGACATAGCCATTGGATTCTACTACAGGAAGAACAATGGAGAGCTTGAAGAGCTCGTTCCCACCGAGAAGGTGTTCTGCCACCTTGTTCCAGAGTCTGGAACGTTCATTTGCGAAAAACCTGGAGTTTGTAAGTTCATTTTGAGTTTCCTTTATGTTTATTGCCCAATGGGATCCTCTCTGTTAAGTGAAATAGGAAGGGTATGTGGGGCAAAGTGAAATGGCAAAATATTATTGTTTGCAGCGCCACCTATTTAGCGATATTTTAACAAGGTTCCCAGATATATAGTCAAATAAACAGCTCCAAAGATCAACGAGAAAGATTATATAAGTCGTTTTCAAAATTTGATACCTATATTTTAATATTCGTGGTTTTTCAAAAATATTTCTTGTTATTAAAAAATGATACATTTTTTTTTGTATTTATCATCTTCACTATAAATTGAGATCTACTAATGTCCAATGCAGTCCTTGTTTCGTGTACCTTCATTTATTAATTAATTCACGTTCCTTTACTGATTAATTCACTAGTTTATTCATTCATTAACTTAGTTTATTATTCAATTCTCTATTTCATTCATTCACTTATTTTTCTCATAAATTAATTCATTTAGTTGGTTGTTTATTTATTCGTTTATCTTTTCATTAATAATTCATTTATTCTTTTATTTACTCATTCATTTGATGAAAATTACTCGAACTCATCAAATAGAAACTGTTTTATAACAAGAATCTTGAATTTTTCACTTTACCCCACTTGTTTTTTGAGGTGAAAAATTTCCCCCTTTTTTGAAGGAGCAACATAACTGCCAAAAATGGAAAATAACATTTCAACGATAGTTGTATTACAAAATACGTTATTAATTCTTTGTGTACACAGATTTTGAGAACAAATTTCCAATTTGCTCATTTTGGAATAGGTGCCTTAACTATTTCGCTTTGCCCCACATTCCCGTACGAATACGACTAGAGTTTTCTTAATTTTCATTTCTTTAAATTATAGTAAACGTAGGCTACTTTGACCTTAAGGTCATTCTTTCTGTTAACCTTCAGACAGCAGTTTTAACATAAATTTCGACAGTACTGTGCGTTTCAGGCGGCCCTCTAGCGCATACAGTCGAAATTAATTGAAAACTACTATCTAACGGTCAGCAGACAGAATTTTTTCCATTGCAAGGAGGGTTGCCAAACGTCCAGGATTTTAAGGGACAGTCCCGTTCTTTCAAATATTGTCCCGGGGAACCTTGACACGGGACAGCTAAAGTCCCGTATTCTGGCTAGAAGCAGCATTTTACAAAACGAAACATTATTTTCAGAAAAAAATGAAGTAAAACAAAAAATGTGAAGTAGAGTGATAAGAAAATTGATTGAATTATAATATTTTCCTCTTATGAAGTAATGTTGTTGTTCTATTCATTTTGAGTAGAAATTGTGACAATCAATTCAACAAACGTTCGCTGTAAAAGTGATGTATCTCCTTGTAAATGATTTTACTATGCCTTATTATATAAAAAGCCCTTCTCAATTTTTCAGTAATGAAAAAATATGTGTTCAGCTACTATTAGTCACTAGATTTTTTTGAATCAATCAATTTCAATCTTTTGAAATTTGCTTCGCTTCGCTTTCATACTAAAAGATTTAACTAAATGTTATTCCATTTAACATTCCTCTTATTCAGTATTTTTTGAGGGAATAGGAAAAATATACCAGTGTGGTTCAGTGCCTTCCCAATAATAGCTATTTTCAATACCATGTATTATTTATCTTAGGTGGGATAAATAATACAGGGTATCGAAAACATTATCTTTTAAATGAGTGTTAATCAAAAGGAAGCATTCTTAATTTGTGCAATAAACCCTTAAGCCATGGCTAAGACAGAACTGGAGCAAATACACTCACAGCTCGATCGTGACATCCTAAGACCCAGGCCCGTTATTTAGGGGGGGCAGGGGAGGGGGTCAATTGCCCCTCCCCTGACTTTGAGAAATCAATGTATTTACATACAAGTGGGTGTGGTTTTTGCTGATTTCCGATGAAATTGCATCGAGTTTTCACCCTTTGCCCCCCCCCTCCCCTGCAAAAACTTGAAATGACGTCCTTGCTAAAGCCGCGGTTCGGCCAAATTGACTCCTCAGCCAACAATAGCCAATAATCGAACTGGAAGCAGCTATCCTCTTCTTGTAGCCCAGAAACCGCGGTCTCAGGATGTCATGATAGAGCTGCGGGTGTATTTGCTTCAGTTCCGCCTTAGCCCTGGCTTATGGGTAGTAACTCATTGCATAATACCCAACTTTTGCCCTCAATTTCGAGCTGGGCCGTACCATGGTTTGCGTGGCGCTCGCAGGTAATGAAAATTCGTAAATTCATTTTATCTGCCAGTTTGAAGGCAGTCTTGGCTACATCAAGATATCTGCCTCCAGCTCGATTATTGGCTACTGCTAGCTGAGGAGTCCAAAATAAGGCCGAAACCGCGGTCGCAGGATGTCATGATCGAGCTGTGGGTGTATTCCTAATTTGGTCACGACATAATTCAATTTTAAACAGTGTCAGTTTTTCATCACTTTGTTGTTTGAAAATATTTCTGTTAATGTTTCAGATGTTTTGAAATTTGACAACACGTACAGCTGGATTTCATCAAAGAAAGTTTTCTACAAAATTACTCTCAGTCCTGCAAACGGAAGTGCCGAAGATGATGGAATTTAAATCAGGATTTCTACTGGTTGTGAGAAATGCTTTTTCAAGCCTGGTGTTTCTGCAGTTTGTGAAATAAAGTGTGTTCGCTGTGCGAGCGGAAGAAAATGAGCTCAAATATTTAAAAATATGTGAAATAATGATGCTTACATATATGAAATAATGGGACATTTTAGTTTTATGTAACCTTTTTACAATATGCTGCGCACTAAAAGACGGAACATATTGTGTGTACAGTTGAACATTTTCGGTATTTCAGATGTTGATTGTATACGTATGCAAACAGAGGCATTGTACAAATGTATTGTTTTAACTTTCATTGCTGCTAGTAAAAGAAGTAAACTGTGGCCTCATAACTTCATATCAAAAGGAAAAAAATGAAAAAAACTCTGTTTTTACTTCTTCTGACCGACATCAATCAATTATTTTCTGAAGCAAAATACAAATGAAAGGAATAAATCTTAAAACTAATGTTTTTCTTGGGCAAGTTCTGAAAATGTATTAGATATTAATTAAATCATTCACTGGATCAGTACTATATTTTGCCCAAGCATTAGCCCAAGAACCTAGCTAGTAAAATTCATTTCATTTGTGAAATGGAAAGACATGTTCTTTCCGTAGTTGTTATACTACTAGATACACAAATCCGTAGCGACAGCCACTAGCCGCAATTGGATAGGCGAATCTTGAAGTAAACAGGCAAAAACGTAGCCTACAAAGGTGTAACAACTGATTTCCTGTGGATACATCTATGTTTGCCTCCTTGTAGGCTACGACAAAAGTTGTTTGCTCATATGCGTTTTCAGATGCTTGCCCGTCAACTAGTTGGTCGCCATTGCCAGTAGAACTGGTTTCCTGTTTATATCGTTTATACCACATGTGTGGCTCTTCCTTCTCAAAAACTCTACCTTGTTGTAATTTTAAGCTTTTAAATTTTAAGTGTTGCATATTTTTAAGGCTAACTGATTTGAAGATGATATTAACATTAAATTTCACTTGTCGATTTAAAGGTATTGGTTTGAATTTTAAGCTTATTGTTACTGTTAGCAAACATTATGTTCTTGTCCCTCCAGAACTCGAAAAAAAAAATATATGTTTAAGTTTGTCCCGGTAGTCTGGCTGTGGTTAGTTTAAGAAAAAAAAATAAATTTCAACAATTATTCTAACCGCATTTACATACCATTTTAAATGGGATTCACTAATGCAATTATTTTTCAAGTCTTCAGCAAATGAGCAAGTGGAGCCACATATAAACCCGTGTGGACTGATGCGCAATGGAAGATTGGAGATTGGAGGTTTGCTGGCTGGAGCTCACATTGACCGTTGCTGAGTGCTGCGTTGTGGTTCGTCTGACGCCTGCCCGTAAGAAGTTTTACGTCTTCGTTACAGCGATTTTTCGTCATGGCTACCACCAATAAGAAGACAACGTATAAATTTGATTCAGCTGGTTTCAATGTCCACTGGAGACTGGATTTCTACAACAACTTCCATGTATAATAAGTATATTCTATTTTCTGTTTTCTGGATGCACGAATATGTGCTTAAGAGTTTTTGTAAAAATAAACTCTGGATTTTTGTTCATTGAAATTTGTCACCTCTCAAGTTAGATCATAAATACACATACAGTTCAAAGTTAGCTTTTTACTTTTATTCCAAGAGTTACTTTCACCAATTATTGTACACTATCTTCTGTTGTATGTTTGCATTCAATGAAATTTCGTATAATCTGAAGAAAGACTTAAATGATTGTTTTGCCAATAGTCAGAAATGAAATTAGACTTTCGACATATTTATTGTAATTGCTCTATATTGTTGTTTGTGCCATGAAATATGTGAAGAGATATATAATACTCTCCTCTTTTTTATGTTTCTGCAAAATTTATCCTCACTTCATCGATCCCTCTAAAAAGTATTATTACAAATCTCAAAACGTCTTTTTTCATTCATATAATTCAAGTATTGTATATTTTCATTTTTGTTGTGTTCTATATATTTATAATGGTTTGATTATTTGATAAAATGTACAGTTTGAATAAACACATACAGTATTTTTTACGTGCATAATTTGTTTCGTGTGAAATTAAAGATATATTAAAAATTAACGAAAGTCAAATTTTGGCGAATATAACTCGGGAGATCAATAATGAATTATCATTTTGGCACAAATGTGATTTTAAATTTATTTGCCTTCAAGTAACACAACATCATGTATATCAATGAAAGCCTCTATGGAATCCCTGCTTTAGCTATTAATTGTTAGGTAAAAAAGTTTAGGATATTAGTTACCGAAATGGCCGATGGACGTTCTTTACTGAAGATATTATAATGCAGAAACTTCAGCTAAGGTTATCCAAAAGCGATTGCTCTTCAACCCCGGCCCCTCACAACACATCCTTTCCCCCAAAAGGTAACCTCCAAGAAAAAGCCTAAAATCTTTCAAAATTTTTGGATGGTACTATCTGCATCTGCCCTCCCCCCCCCACACACATATGGGGATCACGCTTTAGCAATTATTAAAATAAATTACTGGAATATTATTTCTTCACCGAAATGGCGAAGGCTGTTTTCTGTTGCAGGTACTTCATGCATTTGAATGTATATCCTTTTATGTTCCACCCCCCTCGGTAAACTGTTAAATTAATGGACCTAAATATAATGATATAGAAAAATTTCGATATTTGAAGAACGATACATGGC